>VZTL01037877.1:0-13796 GCA_013400535.1 Scopus umbretta | reverse complement strand
TTTTTTTTTTTTTTTTAGGCGCTTTGCCAGTTGTACAGTTTGGGATTTATATTCTTTTATGTAGAAACGAAGGATCATTCTTTGCTGTACCTTTTTTAGATGTAAATTGAACTTACTGTTGAGAATAATGCAGTACTTTTACCCCATGCACTTTGCTACCCTAACATTTGGATTTGTTTTCATTCCCAGACTGTAGTGTGTCTGGATTTCCCAAACAAAATCTCTCATGTGATAGCATGCTGACCTTCACTCTGGCTGTAGGCACAAATATTAAAAGAAGTAGAAAAAGAGGAGTAATTTTCTTTCCCACTCTCAGTCTATACTTTTTCAACAGCTTAGCATTTGTAGAAATGAAAGTAGACAGTACGTGAGGCTGAAGCTTCTCTGATTCTGCAGAGTAGAAAAGGCACACATGAGGATAGTGCAAGCTGCTTCCTGCTCATTAGCTATGTATGTAAACCATGACACTGAAGATATTGTTCAATTGATAAGCCAGTTAAGTCACTGATTTTCCTGTTGCATCCGTCATCTAGGCTGCTAACTTTTAAAAAGTGATTTCTTAGATGAACTGGACAGATACTATTTTCTTACTTCACATTGAGTATCTTACAGTAATTGTTATGAAGCTAGATTAAGTCCAGCTTTTTAAAGGTAAAAATGTGATTTACTGCCAATGGTTGAATTATCTCCAGGAATTCTGTAATACCCTTCAACTCTCTTTAAAGTGCAGGGTAAAATGAAAGGGAATTAAGAGCAAGTGATACATGTAATTAAGGCCCCATTGTGAGTACATCTCCCATTACAGAATTAATGCAGAAATACTAATGTAGATGTCCAAGTTTGAAAATTAGGTTATTAAGCTTTCTATTTGTTGGTTGGTGGGTTTTGTTTTGTTTTTTTTTTTTTTTTTAATTTAGCTATGAGAATGGGTTTGTTCTATTTTTTTTTGTTTTGTTGTTGTTGTTGCTTTAACTTCCTTTCTTAAATGAGTTGTTATTTTCCAAATCTGTCCTAAGGGAACACCATTCTTGACTTTTATATCCTGAAAACTACGCATTTCTGTAATTTCCTTTGCAGTGCTATATATTACTCTAGTGAAGTAACCTTAGTGGGGTGCATTTCTGTAAAGTGTTTTCTTTTATTTTACTGTGCTCTTTTTAGATAACTAGCACTGAAGTGGGGAACCATCCTGAAGGGACTAAATGGTCTTGTTATGATACCAAGAATGTTATTAATATTTACACATATGTAAATGGGAAAGTAGTCTCTCAAGGCGCTCTCTGCCTTGGCACAGTATTAGAAACTATAAATTCTGTCCATGAGGATATTTTGTGATGACAGCTGGAAAGCTAACATTTATGCTATTCCTCAGTTTCACACTTAGGGATCACTAGATCCCCCATAACTACTCATGAATCAGGTGTTTGCTACAGGCTCTTTACATCAAAATGTGTTAGAGATGAAGCTAGTTATGTTTTAGCCTTTTCCAGCAGGCCCTCCACTGCACTCTTTTATGACATCATTTGAAAACAGGAGGAACAGAGCCAGATAATAGTGCACAAGAGTTCAGAGATTCAGGAGGAGGTAAGCAATGTGTGCCAAAATGCCTGAGTTTTATTTGAATTAAAGACAAGAAACTTAGGTGCAGACCAGGAAAGAAGAGACAGGTAGTTGAGCTCCAGTAAAGAAAGAAGTGGAGGTGACTAAAAATCATTGACCTGGGCATTGTAGAAGACCTGTCTCGTTTTGAAAGAGTGTTGACACTGATACGATGTACAGAATAGCTCAGGGAACAAAGTAGGGCATCTGAAAATCGGTTATGATTAAGATAACCCTGGAAAGATCAGTGTTGATGAGTTTGAACTTCAGAGGTTACTCTTTAGAGCCATTGGCTGTTAACACTCCCAGGCTGTAGCTGTCTTCACGATATGATACCTCTGTCCCTGAGGTAGGCAGAATTTCTTCCATCTGAGAACTGTTCCTCATGATGTCTCTGAGATATTTCAGCAAAGTATTAACATAGAAGTAGTAGATATGTTAATTCTGCATTTTGGTAAACTTCGACTTAGTGAACACAGAGGCTCCTGATCCTCTGTCTAAATATGGAAATTATAGAAAGAAGACCCAGAGGAACACAGTGCTACTAATTCTGAAGTGTGTTAGATATTTAAAATACATGTTTCAGTTCCTGCCAGGTGGTCTTTGCACACTGTATGCACCAAATAACGCAGCAGCTATACCTGCAGAACTTAATTTATAATTATAATATTATTGATTATTTTTAATATGTTATGTAATTTCTCTGCAGACCCAGACTCAATAAAAGAAATCCATGCATTTAATTAGTACTCCAAAAATATGCATCAGATAATTTTGTGATGTACCAAACCCAAGTTTAGTTTACATAAAGATAAAAACATACATTTAAAACCAAAAATGTGAGAACATACATTTTGCTGAGAGAGTATCTATATAATTCTTTGACTGGACACATTCTTTATGTAGGGTTTTTTCCTTTCATTTAAACCAAATTCTCAGATAATTCATCAACAGGATAAAAAATATAATCAGTACTAAAAACGGTTGTTCAAAAGTTGATGCATATGTCCTGGTTTCAGCTTAATTCAGAGTTCATTTTCTTCCTAGTAGCTGCCATAGTGCTGTGTTTGGGCTTAGGATGAGAACAATGCTGATAACACACTGATGGTTTAGTTGTTGCTCAGCAGTGCTTACACTAGTCAAGGATGTTTTCAGCTTCCCATGCTCTGCCAGGGGCACAAGAAGCTGGGAGGGAGCACAGGCAGGACAGCTGACCCAAACTGGCCACAGGGCTATTCCATACCATATGGCGTCACGCTCAGTATAGAAACCGGGGGGAGTTGGCCAGGGGGCAGCGATCGCTGCTTGGGAACGGGCTGGGCATCGGTCAGCAGCTGGTGAGCAAATGCATTGTGCATCACTTGTTTTGTATATCCTTTTATCATTGTTATTATTATTTTCTCTTTCTCTACTATCCCATTAAACAGCCTTTATCTCAACCCACGGGTTTTAGGTTTTTTCGGTTCTCTCCCCCATCCCACTGGGGCGGGGGGAGGGTGAGCGAGCAGCTGTGTGGTGCTTCATTGCCGATTGGGGTTAAACCACAACAGCATATTAAGAAATCTTTTTATGCAGAGTTCTTAGAGTATCTTAATATGCAAGATGAGATTAGTGGCTCCATTTGCACTGGAATTTTTAATTGTTGAGCTCAATATTGTCCTACATGTAGATTTAGTTTCTTGTCATGTTTTTAAGTATGGGAAGAAATGATTTTCTGATAGCTTAAAAATAATCCTTTGTAATAGAAGGTAGCTTGTAGGTTGAAGAAAATTTTAGATATACCACCTGTTATCTTGCCTTCTCTCTTTTCATAAAATATTTACTCTTCTAGAAATATTTAATATCACTTATTTCATAATGACAAATTTGCAAGCTCTGACAATGGAAGTTTTGAATCCTTCTTTTGCGGAAGGTTTGAACTACACCTGTGATCATGTGCTAATACAATTATTGACTAAACAAAGGTCTCACAGTGGTTTCCCAACTGCATGTGATGAGAAAGTGGCCTCCAAAGTCAAGGGAGGGTGAGGAGGGGAAGTGGATCTAAGAAACAGCCAAGAGACTGCCCCAAGGAACAGATTCCAGAGAATGCCACTGTCATTAACTTACTAAGAGATCAATCCAGATACTTTAAATAGTTTAATGAGGCCAAAGGGGTTAAATAACAGATCTTATTTTAATTTTACTAATCCACTGTAACTACAGGTTTCCCCAGAAAAGCTTTATTGTATAGGAAAAGGCTAACAGGTACATTATAACCCTCAGAAGAAATTATAGTAATAGGAGGAGAAAGATTCATCATGAGTCATTATAGTAGTTAAACAAAATTCTCTCTCCTGAATGCATACAAAATAGACATTTCCATATTCTCAATGGTCTATTAAGTCCTTATTAAATATTAACATTATAATAAAGCTACAGCAATGATTTAAAAAAATATGTTTTCCCTCTTCATCCTTCCTTCTCACCTGAAGGTATTTGGAGATGGGGTTAGACATTTCATGTATTGCCTCCGCCCGATAGTCTCTGAGATTTCAAGCTCTCTTGCACATGTGAAAAGTATAGTTATTAATGACAGACCACTTCTAATTCCTACAGGTTCTGATTTAATTTGGGCTAATTTTATTTGTAAACACTTGTAAATGCAGCAGTTTAATAAACTTATTCATGTTAAATCTTTATCCATCTGTGCAAATCTGCCTATCTGGCTTATCTGTAGGCCTACTTTTTCCTCTGTTTCTGAGCAATATGCTGCAAGAGTTCTTACGTTATTGCATTTGGGAATTGGAGTTACAGAGAAGATATGGAGCTTGCCCAAAATTACACAGAAAGGCTATGTTGGAGGAGAGTATAGAATCTGTTTTCTCAAGTTTGTTTTGTCTGTTTTCTCTGTCCATGCCCTTCTCTGTTACACCTTTTAAATGTAAAAATATGTATCAATAAAGCTTTCTCTCCCCTCTCTCCTTCTCCCCTCTCCCCTGCCCCCCCCTCCCCCCGCATATGTTTTTGTCTATCTGTGGAATCAGAAGTAGTATATTTTAGAGCATTTTTCTGAAGGTTTCTCTTGAAGAAATCTTGTACCAGAGACAATAGCTTAAGATCCTTAAGGAGGATCTTAAATTTCTTAGCGGGTAATAAGAAATTGTTTTATATCTGGTATGGTGATATAGCTATGGAATGGGTGTTCTGTGTTACTTTCTTAACTGAGCAGCAGTTAGATAACTAGCTGTGATGGAGTGTAAAGTCTTAGCAGAGCAGTACAGTGTTTATTTTCTACATACTAGGGAGACAGAGCTTTATCCTTTGTCAAGCAATTACTGCTTTTATTATGTTAAGCAGAGTTGCATGAAAATGATGAATACTTTTAAAGAAACTATCTGCTTATTTTTATTACTGAATTCCATTATGAGAATGGAAAAGCTGATTCAGAGTAGCTTAGGTTTTGATGTCAGCCTGGGTGAGTATCTTACTGCATGGCTGCAACAACAACAGCAAATTCCTTCCTTTTCACACTTCCCAGTTTATTTCCTATTTTTTTAATATTTGGATAGAGTGGCAAGCTAGATAAGTGTATTGTGTTTGTGTGACAAGGTTTTGGCAACAAGGAGGCTACAGGGAGGCTACCTTCTGTGAGAAGGTGCCAGAAGCTTCTCCCATGTCCAATAGAGCCAATGCCAGCCAGCTCCAAGACAGACCTGTTGCTGGCCAAGGCCAAGTCAATCAGCGATGGTGGTAGTGCCTTTGTGATAATATATTTAAGAACAGGGAAAAAGTTGGTGTGCAACAGCAGCTGAAGAGAGAAGTGAGAATATGTGGGAGAAACAAGTCTGCAGACACCAAAGTCAGTGAAGAAAGAGGGGGAGGAAGTTCTCCAGACACCAGAGCAGAGATTCCCCTGCAGCCCATGGTGGAGACTGGTGAAGCAGGCTGTCCCCCTGCAGCCCATGGAGGTCCACAATGGAGCAGATGTCTACCTGCAGCCCATGAAGGACTGCATGCCAGAGCAGGTGGATGCACCTGAAAAAGGCTGTGAACCCGTGGAGAGCCCGTGCTGAAGCAGGCTCCTGGCAGCACCTGTGACCTCATGTAGAGAAGCCCATGCTGGAGCAGGTTTGCGGGCAGGACTTGCAACCCTTGGGGGACCCATGGTAGAGCAATCTGTTTCTGAAGGGCTGCACCCCATGGAATAGACACGTGGAAAGGACCCCTGCTGGAGCTGTTCTTGAAGAACTGCAGCCCATGGGAAGGACCCCCATTGGAGGAGTTCATGGAGGACTGTCTTCTGTGGGAGGGACCCTATGCTGAAGCAGGGGAAGAGTGTGAGGAGGAAGGAGCAGCAGAAACAATGTGTGATGAACTGCCACCGCCATTCCCTGTCCCCCTGTGCCACTCAGCGGGGAGGGGGACGAGGTAGAGAAAATCAGGAGTGAAGTTGAGTGGGGAAGGTGTTTTAACACTTAGTTTTATTTCCTCATTATCCTGCTCTTGATTTAATTGGTAATAAATTAAATAAATTTCCCTGAGTTGAGTGTGTTTCACCCATGATGGTAAAATTGGTGAGTGATCTGCCTGTCCTTATCTCGATCCATGAGCCATTCAATGTATTTTTCTCCACCTGTTCAGTTGAGGGGGGTGGGGGAAGTGATAGAGCAGCTTAGTGGGCACCTGGTGTCCAGCCAAGGTCAACCCACCACAGTGAGGATGCCCCTTTTCTCCTTTTCCCCATTTAGCTAGATAATGCATTGTCCAGATGGTGATATACATCCTTATCTTCCCACTTGCTGGGAGAGACAGAAGCTTCTGGCTCTGTGCTTGCTATTTCTGTGTGAAACCATTGAGGTCTTGGCACACCATTTCCTCTTTGAACTTGACATTTCCTTGTCCTCCAGGGAAATGCTGTTGGACTGACCCAGGTCAGCCCATGTAGCTGACTGCTGGTTCAGTGCATCCCACGCAGAGCCTTTTACATCATTATTTGGTGAACTGTTAATTCCCCTCACACTACCAGGTCTACTGCAGGATTCTCGCATTGATTTATAAAGCCTTCAGTTTGTTAGGCCATGTTATCTCCCTGATGAATCTCTTTCCAGCGCAGCATTGATTATCTGACACTCAGTATTTGGAGTTTTCTCAAAAGTAAGTTGTATTCTCTGGAAACTTTTCTCAAAGCAAGCTGGATAGAGTTTCACTTCAGCCCCTCATATATCCACTACAAAAGAAATTTCTTCGACAGCAGTAAATGTGGAGAAGTGTTTCACTGTTTTGTCAAAAATAACACCTCACAGATAAAGCTAGAGTTGTGTATAAAGGTGTCATACTGGCCAAAATTAAGAACCTTATCTTAAATCTAATGTAAACTTAATTCATTGAAGTAGATCTGTTTAGTTTGTTCTCCTTATTGTTTGTTTGTTTGTTTGTTTTAGCTTGCAAGGAATGTTCAGGAATTAAGAAACGGGCATTTCAGAATATAAGTAAAGGCAGTCAGACTGAAATATCCATTAGAAACCTTCTCAAACTGGGATGTATTATGGACTCGGGAATGTGGAGTTTGACATGGAAAATACATTCAGTTACTAGCAGACAGCCAAAGTTACTCATTGTGGGCAAATCTCCAAGTAAGAATGACTGTAAAAATAGACAGCTACAGCATCTGTGTAAGCAGAAAAAAGGAGCAATGAAGGTTTTTTGAGGGATCATCATAATTATAAAATTAAAACATTATACGAAGGTGACAACAGGACAACAGCAGACAAAATAATTTTTTCTGTGGATTTTAAGTCCTTATTGGCCACATCAAGGAATAAATAGATTTCTTCATGATAATTTTTGTTCAACACTAAATTTGGAAATGGACATGGAGGAGGAGTGACATTGTAAAATACTAGTGGGCCATAATTCAGGATGAAATATTCAGGTTTATAAAACCAGAGCCAAAATTCAGTTCTATTATGCAGAAAGAGAAAAGCTGAGTTTTATGCTGCTGCAATTTAGCCTTCATTGACATTTCATTGTACGAACTATTATAGGGCTTTTAGCAACTGCAAGCGTCACGGTTATTTACAGAAATTGTAATAATGGCTAAGAATCCCCTGTTGTGAATTAGGACACTGCTACGAGATGACAATACTGGACAGGAAGTTTATAATTTGTGTTGGCTAGGAACTCTCTGAGTGTAATACATATTTTCCACAAATAGCTAGAAGGAGCCACAGATAAACATAAATAGACTCATAGACTCATAGAATGGTTTGGGTTGGAAGGGATCTTTAAAGATCACCTTGTCCAACCCCCCCTGCCATAGGCAGGGACATCTTTCACTAGATCAGGTTGCTCAAAGACCGGTCTAACCTGACCTTGAACAATCCCAATGATGGGGATGCACAAATTCTCTGGGCAATCTGAGAAATTATGGATGAAGAGAGGCAACAAATTGTTCTGTGTGGTTACTGCTAGTGCCAGTTGTTGTATACTAGAAGACATTCTTGCATAGGGAAAATTCTTTCAGGTTATTTAGAATTGCTTTTACAAAGGAAAATCAGATTCTTCTTGGTATTCTTGGTGTTGGATACAAAATCTAGTTAACTATATGGTGAGAATCATGAAAATCCTTTTTCATTGAATATAATTTTGCTGTCTTTAATATTTGGATAAGGATTTTCCAAAACAAGTTCCTTCATCTGCCTCTGGTTATTCCTTCAACTATTATTTTCACTGCTTCAAAATTCTTCATCTGTGTTAGAGGATAAGATTAAAGGAAGAATATATTTTTCCAGATATTTCTAAAACAACCAACCAACCTCCCCCTAGACTTCAAAACCCCTTCTATTTTAAGTTATGAATTTTGCATACTTATATGTTTTTTTGATTCTTTCCTAAATTTGTTTGTCTTTAAAAAAAACTTTTTTAATTTTCGTTTTCATGTTCATGTTTATGTTCTTTTTCATTTATTAGTCTTTATCTGCAGGTGTATTAAAAATATGTAGTACATGCACACAACTGCACATTCATATATGCTGAAAAAAATAAAGCATAAAAAATGTTCCCAACTGGTTAATAGTGTCTACAGATACATAGGAGTGAAAAGCATAAAATGGCACTGACGTTTATAAATGATTCTGGGAAAATAAGCTGCAACCTAGCACTAGCCATTTCCTCCAAGATAACAACCTCCAGTTTCCATGTTGTGATAAAACCAGGATACCTTCTGCTTATTCTCTGTGTATGTGTGTGCTCTTATTTTTATCATGTTAGTACCATCCTTTTTGAAATTAATTTAATCATAGAAGAAATGCAGCTAAATTAAATGGTTTAAAAATGAGAGATGATTATGGGTTTCATGGTGAGATACTTATCATTATAGATATCCATCATTATACATGCTGTTATAACGTATTTTTAAGAGTATAATCATATTTGCTTTAAAAGTCACCTACGAAATATTTTGTGGCAATCTTACATGTTATCATTGTTCTTACATACAATCAAATATAAGCAATTTTACTGAGTTCTTATGGGAAGTCTTGCTGAGTGTGTGCAGTCAATATAATTTTATTTCCTATGCCAGTGTGTTTCACTTTTACAGTTCAAAGAAAGCCTTCTGTGTTTCAGCAGCAGTGTTAGAGAACTTCAGCCAGTATGCATGTGGAAAAATGGAGCTGAATTTTCAAAGTGTACCTTAGAACAGAACTGCAACTACATGTTTGAAATATACTGTTGAAGTTCTGTGAATGTTCCTAATGCTGGATGTCGTGTTCTGTGCATCCTCAGGGAGTTCTGAGACTGCTAAAAGACAGAATGGAGAAAGACAGAATGGAGAAAGGAAGTGATAGGAGAACTAATGAACAAGTAATCACAAGCAAAGTATTTTGAGACAATTCCAGAGGTGAAAGGAAAATTCAGTCAGAAGAATAAAATCCAGAGCATATATCTAAGGTCTGAAAAATAACTTCTTTTAAAGTATGATAAACATTTAGGTAAAATTGAATTATGCATCCTGCTTGTGCTTACTACAATGCAGAGTGACTGAGGATTTACTGCATCTTAGAAGCTGAAAGCTAGAACTTTACAGATTCTTTGTTTACCAGGAGACCAATAAATTAACATATAAGAAAACACATTATCCACTTGAGAGATACTGTTCTGTAACCTTTTTTCTTTAATCTGAATGGAGCTGATATGAAAATATTTGCCTTCATAAACAGCAGCACAGATGTATGGTGAAAGGGCATTCTTGACCAACAGCACCAGCGAAGTTGGCACAATCTGAAGAAATAGTGCTTGCTAATGAACTAATTCTGCAGAGGCAGCAAAGAGCACAAAGCACTTCTTGTTTCTGTGAGCTCAACAATATAAAGCAAGAAAGGCTTACTCGGTTTAAATAACACTGCAGTGGGTTAATTAAAAATAGATATGCAATATCCAGCCTATTCCTTCCATGTCATTTTCCCCTAAATTCAAAGTAATATTGAAATAATCAATTTCTTTATATAAACATGTTGATTAATTGGCTTTACACTGCTGCTGGAAGCTAACTGATATGAATAAGGAGTTAAAAAAAATATATGTTAATGATGAAGAATTTCAACAATTGCTTCAGTGATGATCTCTGCTTAGAGTTCTGTTTACAAATAAGGTATCTTTATGCTATGAGTTTTGAAGAATATGAAAAGCAAAGGGAGACTTCAGGTGCCTCCATTTTTGGCACCTCACTTGAATCTTAGTTTTTAAAAAGAAGAAAAGGACATTTCAGAAAACTGTGACCATGTTACCTCCAAAACACAAAAATCCAAAAAGGAATGACCTTTTCCTTCTCCCATCCATAATCATTGCTAAGTTTTAAAATGTCTGCTAAACTCTAATTCTGCCCTTTGGAATATCTATTCAGTGTCACTGGTTGCTGAGCCTGAAGAGCTGCAAATAAGCCCGTTTAGATTTGTACACAAGAATGACATTTGGCCCAATGTGTTCAAATCTTTTGAAGGGAATTTGATGCAGGACTCTACAGGAGGTTATCATCCCCTCAGGAAAAAAAGTCTCTGACATGCCACAATGATTGATAAAACACCACTCCGAGATGCCTAAGAATCAATGTCATTGATTCTTAGTGGAAAAGAACATAAAAATATCCACGAAAAAGGACTACTAGGACAAAATATTATAAATGCTGTGTGCATTACTTATACAACACATGTATAAAAGATGGTTCACAGTAGGAGAACAGCTTAATGGAGAAGTAGCTTTCTCATTGCCTAAAATCAGATGGCCTCATTGGCTGACATGGGTATTTGGTAGCGCAGCAGCCCTACCATAACTTTTCTCTGGAATTCTTCTTAACCTCCAACAATAAGCTGTTTTTCTCATCTGTTTGCAGACTGTTTCTCACAAAGAGGGGCAAAAAATGTGTGCTTTTAATGAAGCAGGCTGAACCTGCCTGCCTGGTTTATGGCAATCTGGAGTGTTTGCTCCATCTGAGGAGGGCATGAGCTGAATATTATCTGCCTTTTTGCAGTGCACTCAATTCACTACTTGAAAGACAGGATTTGGCAGTCTGATTCTCTCCTACCATATTATGATTATTTTCCTCAGACTGAATTCAAGCTGCCAGTTCTAGAGAGACTTTTCTCGCAGCATGTAATGCCAATAAAAGAAGTACTGAGAAGTGATGGGAATAGCAGGAATGCCAGATCAGCCACATCATCATCATCGGAGGGTTGAATCTTTTCAGCTTTTGTCGCACTCTCCTTTATCTGACCTCTGATGTCAGAGGAAGTGGCTGGCGTCTCTGCCTCACTAATCATCTCTGACATGTGGCTGGCACTGGCAAATTTACTCAAAAAGATGTGCCTGCTGTGTTCTAGATTGGCCTTCATTCATGGGAGGGGAATAAGTGCTGTGTATTTCAAATTGGGGATCTAAAAGCGTAATGAGTGCTTCGTGTACTGCTCTGCTTTCTAATTCTGTTTCACACAGGAGTCCTTTCTTCTTCAGAACAATAAGCTGTCCACTCAAAGTACCATAGTAAGTCATAAATTCTTCAGCCTGCTCTTGCAACTGACATTTTTCCATTGTTAAGATAAATGAAACAAATGAATTCGTTCAGAGAGCAGCATAATTTTGGAGTATCTTAAAGATAAAAAAAATTATTTTGCCTTCGTACAAAAATTTGGAGTGCGTTTGGAGTGCTGAAATGAAATTTGAAACCCTTTGAAATCAATATATTTCCCATAAATTTTAACACAGAGAGGAACTTGTCACTAATCTATCTTTCTTCAACTACTCCTTTTCTGAGGAGCTGTATGATTTTGAATGACACACCTACAGAGGGGGCCAAGGCAAAGGATTTGTATATGTGTATGCATACTTTCATCATGTGCATGGTGACTTAGTCCCCTTCAGCTAAAGTTCAGAATGAAGAAACATGTGATTTTTACAGATCATCTCTTGAATTTAGTCAAAAGTGTCTCTGTGTTTGTGCCCTGTGGGAGAAGCTTTTAATAAGCCTTAATAAATCAGTAATCATGTGCACACATCTTCACTCTTGCCTGGTAAGACTAAACAGAGCTGTTTCTTAACTCCCTTTCTGCTAGTGAATCACAGCAAGGATTTGAAGTGGTGAGGGGGATTCTTTATTCTGCATGATATAATCATTGATTTCCTTGATTAGTGTCTTTTCATTTTATCAATGAACACTTCCCTGAATTTCAATTATGTGTTTCCATTGTGGAAATTGTGAGAAAAAAGATTACCTGTTTCAGTAATGATGGTAGTCAAGTGAAACAATGTTTTCCAGGTTGAGTGTCAAACACAGAAATATTTGCTTTAACAGCATGTTTAAATTTTTGAATATTTTGTTTATGTGCATTCATTTCCAAAAGTGTGAACATACATTGGCAGATGCCTAGTCTTTCTGTGCCCAGTTATAAGCATGGTAGGAAATTTATGTACAAAAAACTGTTCAGCAGCTGCTTGGTCACAGAAGAAAGGGACACTTCCATTGCTGCCGGCTGCCTCAGAGGCTGAATTGACTGCTTTTTTTCAGCTGGCTACCTGGTTTGGAAAAGAGTCAGCTAATTTGGAATCTTTTCATGCAGACTTTTAAAAGTGTACATCCTCCTTTCCAACTAAAATTACGCAGGCTGAATCATTGGCACCGAGCATCTTAGAACAATAAAAGTTACTAGTGCCACCTGCAGTTTTGATTAAAAGAGAAAAAGGTGTTTGCTGGTTTGTATGATATCAAAGAAGGATTTAATGGGGATAAGTTTAATTGGTAATATCACATTTTTGTATTCACCATGTCCAATTAAAACACAAATGATATGTACATCTGTTCGTTAGAATACATATTATTTTTTTTAACAGGTTTTGGATAAAATGACCTAAAATAATCACAGTGATCTGAAGACTACGGGATGGGGAGGGATTCAACATACTAAATCACTCTGCTTCATTGTCACTTCTCATGTCTCAAAATGAACGATGGCTTCTTCTTGTTCTCTTTTGGTGTGCATGGTTCTTAAGACACTGAGTTAAATGGATCCGTGGTAGGTTGACTATCTTTTCCAGAGGATAAATACAGGAGAAAAAGTGCATGTGGGTGTTATGCAGAGATATTCAAACTCATTCCTAACAAACTGGCTGGGATCTTGGAGAAAAGCCATGCTTGTTCACAGCTCTGCCTGAGCTGAATCACCCTGCAGAAGGAGTAGTGCTGTTTCTGACATGGAGCACTGTATTATGGAGAAATATACTCCGTGTTTTCATCAGTCTAAATTTCTAGATGTTCAAGTGGCTGAATAACAAGCTGCCATTGAGCTTCTTTGACCCCACTTTACACTGAAAGTAAGGATTTTTCCCAAAACTAGATCTTACCTAGAGAAGTCAATCTAAGAGGTGTCTTGTATTGCATCTGGCCTCTCACTAGCTTTGAGAGTTAATAACCAGCTTTTAGAGGGTTCTCCATTGACCTATTTTAATTTTAATTTTTATTATTTAAAATTTGGATATTTTCTATTTTGTCTTGGTCCCAAACTCTTAAGATATCGGAGACTGAATGAGTCTTTCTCAACCTGTCTGGTTGAAACTGCTTTATTTTATTTTAATAATCATTCACTGGGGTACATAGACTAAAAGCCACAAAAATGATTGCAGAACTTTAAGAGATTCATTTGGGCAATTGTCCTTGTTTCAGCTGGGAT
>VZTL01037874.1:2069-12327 GCA_013400535.1 Scopus umbretta | reverse complement strand
ATCCCAGCCGAAACCAGGATAAGTGGTTTTATCTTGAACTTTCCACAGCCAGAGGTACAATGCCAACTTAAGACTTTCAGACCTTTCCCATATGTTCAGATCGGGTGTATGGAATATCTGGGACTGATACAACACAGCCTCTGCTGCACCTAAAACACTGTAAATTTTAAAACTTTATTAAGCTTATATATTTGTAAACTTTATTAAGTTGGGTTTTTTTCTAATTATTTAAATACAGACTTCCCAAATTCATACTTGAATACTTGACCATGAAGAGATCATGGTGAATGCCTTTGAGAAAGACTTTAGTTTCATTCAAGACTTTGTAAGGAAGAGCTGCACAGTATAACTGCCTGCAAAGCCTATATGAATCTAGAGTATAAGACTAGGAAGTATTCAACAAACCATCTAAACGGAAGCAACCCTCCTAGAATTTGTTAATCTAACTCTCATCAAAAGAGGAAGAAATAACAACAACAACAATGGAGAGATCAGTCCAGTTTTGATCAATCTCTGATTGCATCCAAAAAATATGTGATTGGGAAAACCATTGCACTGAACAGAAAACTACTCAATTTTTTATTTTTAGAGCATGCTAAGTAATGTGATTCTGTAAAAACATCTATAAAATTCCTCTAAGAAATATGTCTGAAGGAAATGCTCTTCAGTTGTAAATGTACCTGAAGTCTGTCCTACAAGGAAAAAGAATTAAATCCATGGAGGGAAGAGCAACATGGAAAGATTGCAACATGGAAAATATGGAAACAAAGATCAGAAGTCAGGCTGTGCACATTGTTGTAAAGGTAGCTTCAGCAGCAGAAAGTCCAAGTCCATCTTTTATAAATGGTCAGGTTACCTTAAAATATGTGTGATCATCTAATGTTCCTTCCAACCCAGGAACATGTTTTGTTCTGTATTTTATACTAGAATGTTGACAATGCTTAGATTTTCACCTGCAGTTCCTGGTTCATAAATGCTGAGAAGCAGAAATTTAAAAAGAGCTTTCTATCCCTGCCCATGGCTTAATTGCACAGCTCCAACCAGACATGTAAACAGATGCTTTGATGGGAAGTAATTTTAAAAGTCTTCAATTTTGAAATTTGGTTTCAAGGAGGAAGCTTTAGGTTAGATAGCTCTAAGGTTAGATAATGATTAAGTCTTGAGAGCTAAGCTGCTTCATTTTCTTCATTTTCTTCCAATTTAGGATGCAGTTGATGTTGATAAAGTTGAAATTTATAATTGGTGGTGATATTTTTATAATATATCACCTGATTGTTCTAATGATTACTGAATGATTCAGCTACAGTTGATACTTAAATTGCAGGACCAAGACTAACTGGTTGATCTGATAGTCTCAAATGGATATTAAATCAGTCATCTAAAATCTTCAGCAACTCCTTCTAATATTGTTACCTGGATCTGCAGGCCTTTTCCCATATGACTTATAAGAAGTAAGATAAATTCTCTGTGGAACAGCCAAATGTTCTCAGCCTACCAAGTGGGCAATGATATATAGATATAGTTGTTATTTACAGGTCACTGAACAAAAAATTCTGGAAACAGGGATTTTCTGTTGTTTTTACTGCCAGTTCTGCTATTGATTCCTCCTGTGCCTGTCTCATGAATACCGTTATCACTTTTCTGTCAGAAGGCTTAGAAAGGCTCATTTAAACTCGGAATGACAGTTGAAATTAGCTTGCTGTTCATATTGAGCAGAGACCTGACCAAACCAGGAGTAGCTCCACCCTAAGCTGTTCCCTGTGCTGATCTCTTGTCTACTCTCCTACAGCCAAAAACTTCCAGCAGTATTTCCGTGGTTGTCCTGCCAGTGGATTCTTTCTGCCTTTATAAATACCTGTTGAAACAATGTTTCTGCCCGTTTTAGTTTTGTTTTAAATTACTGCACCATATGGCTTGCTTGGCTTTGCTTGAAGTCTTATTTATTTTGGTACGTCCTGCTTTTGCTGTTCAACTGGGAGACTGGGTTTCTGCACCTCGTTTTTCCTCTAATCTTTACCCAAAATACACACAACAGCTTTTGTTCGTGACCACAGCAACATTCTTACCAAAAGCACTAGCATCTTCACTGATGTATCCAGAGATCTTTACAATGGAAAGCCCTCCCTGTATTTGTGAAATCTTAAAATTAATTCTTTTCTATAGAAATTTTCATCTCTTTCAAAGTGTTTTGCCTGGATTACTTTGTTATCTTACATTATTTGCTAGCTTTCCAGCTGTCCCACCACAAAAGCAGAATAAATGGATTTTTCACTGCAATGGTTTTAAGACACTTTTGATAGAACAGCATTATCAAGTCATAATGTCTGAAAGCAAGCCTAACATCACATAAACATTTCAAAGTAAATTAATTTTTGCTAAATGACGTTCTTGTGAGGAGATAAACATTTCCCAGTGTTAAGGACAGAATATTGAAAAACATTATCCAAGACCACACATTGTATCTGTGGTAGAGATTCAAAATCTTTTCCCCTCGTGTTCATATACCCATAGGGTGTCACCAACTCCTACTGCTGATTAATTATATTTTAAAAGCAGTGGTTTATACTTAAGCAGCCTGCAGAAACAAGAACAAAAATATTTAACTGAGCTAAGCCAAAGTATTTCTGAGAGCAAGAAGTGGCTAGTTTACATGTATGGAAACAAATACACGTCTACACTTAATTTCTTACTTGGAAAAGTAGCAGAATTTTCCAAATGCTGCAACAAAAGCACATCTAACAGACCGCTTCCTTTTGCTTATTGATGCTTATTGATTGCTCAAGGGACTGTAGTCTTTGTAATAATTAATTAATCACTGTAATATTCCCTGGATATTATCAGTGGCCTGCTTTCCAGAGGCAAAATGGCCTTTGTGAACTACCAGTTGTACAAGCTTGTAAAACTTATAAAACCACTGATTTCAGCTTTAATCTTTGGACAAAATTGAAAACTATCCTGAAAGCATAGCTAAAAATCTAAGCCTCTCTGTTCTCAGCTTTGTGCTTGAAAGCATAGCTAAAAATCTAAGCCTCTCTGTTCTCAGCTTTGTGCTCTGACTAGACTTAAGGTCTTTACTCTTTTTCTGGTCTCATGAACCTGTTCTTTACCAGCCATAAAGTAAATCTCCAGTAAAGGTCTCATCTTCAGGTTCTATTAACTTTAAAAGCCCACCTGTACTGAAGAAGCTAGCTGTGGAACAACACCAGAAATCACATAACTGAAGAAAACTCTGGCAGCAGATCTTTATTGGAGACATGCTGTCAGGAAACAGAAGGAGATGACAGGGTACCTCAGAGCAAAAGCAAGGAACTGGTCTTTCTTCCACTAGCTTTTTTGTTTACCAGGCTCCTTAGGTACCTTGGCAGGATTGTAGGGTATGAAGAAAACAGACTGTTGCTTCCTCTGGATGTATGTGGGCATAAATCCTGTCGTTTGCAATAATAACACCAACAGAAGTTTTGTAGGATTCTGGAAAAAAATCAGGACGAAGCTTGTACAGGAACCATGAATAATTGCATGGCCTTTGTGTGAGCTTTCTCCTTTCAGGCAGTGACTGAACCCTGACTATTAATGCAGAAACAAGTTTCATCATACATCTACACACTTCTAACCCATGAATATGAGATTTTAAAGCTGCTGAAAGTATAAATGTCAGTCTTCCATCAAGCACACAGCACCCCACTTCATTTGTGTACAACTGCCTGTGTTCTCCCCAAGACGCAACAGAAATCTGTAAGACAAGTAATTTAGTTATTTTTTTACTGTGTTCAGTGAGAATTCACACAAATCAATGACATATTTTGTACTGACCCCTACTGTAAAGACCATGATATTTTACAAATGCTTCACCAAATGTTTCTGTGAGGAAGCTCTTCTTGATTTAATCGTATGCAGGCTTTACTGTTACTGTGCTTTTATAACTTCAGTGTGACCTAGGGTGGGACACCTACAAAATAGTGCCTGAGCTGTATTTTTATCAGTTTTAATTCACAGTTTTTTAACATATTTCCAAGGTCGATAAGGTTTTTCTCTACAGGTGACAGCCACAGGCCTGGTTGGCTCTGCCCTGCTGAGGGCCCTGTTCTCGGGGCACAGGGATCTCCATGCCCTGCCCAGCCCAGCTGTTGGTCCCATGTAGCTCACAGGGCCCTTGCTGCCTTGGAGACATTTCGGCCCTGTCTCAGATTAGTTACAAAACCATTCCTTGGAGTCCAAAGTGAGCTTCTTGTAAGGAATTTTTTGGAAATATGTTGTCAGGGTGCTGAGCGCATTCCCCGCTGCAGGGCAGGGTCTGCTCAGTGCTGATGCAGCCGAGGGTGGCCCTGTTCTTCTGTGACCTGGGGAGAGGCTCCTGGACATGCGGTGGGGAGACTTCGGCCAGGACCAACCCCCGGCTCATGGGGGCTGCTCTCAGCTGAGGCCCCACTGGTGGCATCCCTGAGCTCCAGCCTCACCATGTTGCAGTCAGGCCTGTGTCTACCATGGGCTCTGCTGACCCAGAGTCAGGCATACCCATGGGCTGATGGCCTGGCCTGGCCTGGCCCCATCCCCAGGGAGGTGCCCAACGCCCAGGGCTGCGGCAGCCCTGTCTGCCTTCCCTCTTCCCTGTTCCTCAGCTGGGGCAGTGGGATGGGGTCTGGCTGTGAGGTCCTGCCCTGCCCTCCCAGGGAGGCCCCATGGAGCCATCAGTCCGTGCCAAGCCCTGACATGTACACTCAAAGAAACGAGTGTAAATGCACGTGGAGAGAAAAAAAGTTGGTGTGGACTTTGTGGCCTTAGAAAAATAAGCTCTCGTGCCCCCAAGGATTCTGTCACGTGCTTTTCCTTTAGCATTCCATATGAGAGATGAGGATTTCTCTGTTAGGTTCATAAAATCTGCTCATCTACAGCAAATCTGGGTGATTTTAACAGTTCCTCTCTGCTTTAGCTGTGTTTCCTAAGCCCTTAATCACAAACCGGGATCAAAATACTAGGAGTCAGGAAACCTGCATGCTGTTCCAGGGCCTGCTACTTCAGCATCTCACTTCTGCCATATAAAAATGGGATACTTCTACAAACCTCATTTGTAAAGCATATTAGGCTGTGCAAAAGCGAAGAACTATATAAGAGTTCAGTATTGGCATTATAACCCCATGCTGCTCTGTTCTAAATCTCAGGGGACAGAGGATGCTCAGTCCCTTGTGCTTAGTTCTGCCTCTTTCAATCCTAGTAAAAGCTGGATCCAGCTTATGGGCTAATGAAAGCCACATGCATCGCAAATGTGCAGTTCCAGAGCACATTTCCACCTAGCCAAGCCCTACACAGTTCTTTTCTCTCCTCCTCAGGTATTCCCAGACTCCTGGAGTCTCTGAAGCTACTGAGAAATTTCCTTTGTGTTCTGTAAAATACAGAGGAATGAGAAAAGTACCATTCTACTTTTTACATAAAAAAGAAACAAAGTTGTTGTTAACCAATTTTATACATAAACTAAAAGCTGATATGCCAACATTGCCTACAGTCCTTCTTGGTAATCTCTTTTTTTCTCTCCTAAAAACCCTTCTGATGACAGCAGAACCCCTGCTATAAACTAAGACAAATGTGTTTAGAAAGAGAAAGTGTGTTCTCTTTCATCAGGCTGGAAAAGGGAAAGAATAGTGAATTAGGATGAATTAAGATAAATTCTCAACTGTGTTTCTCCAAGTCAATCCTGGAGAAAATGAAGAAGAAAAAAATACCCATAACAATAGAAGGATAGAAGCCAGCAGGCTAGAAAAGGCAGCTAGAGAACACAAAAGAAGCCAGAGCAGCAGAAGGTGCTATAGACCAAAGAACTGAGGGAACTGGGGAAGAAGCAGAGGTACAGAAGAGACAGGTATGGGAAACACTGGGACAGGCATGAAAGGTCACCATGTGGGAAAAGCCACAGTTATTCCAAAAAAGTGGAGGGGACATAAGGGCTTTATCAGTTTTGTTGTTCATAGTATAACGATTCTTACAACCTGTAGTAGTAATAGTACAACCAAACGTGAAATCTCAATGCTATTCTGTTCTAGATATGGTGTGCTATTATTCACAATCTAAAATATTAAAATGTTCTGAACTAATATTACACACATCAGGACAAATTACATTAACCATGAGATACCCACCTGAGTAGATAAAGGGTAATTATGCATTTTGACACAAATATACCTATGGACACTCAGCTCACTCACCTCATGAATTACTGCCATAAGAGATCTGTGGATATTCGCACATGTGGAGGCATTCACAAGAAGAGATCAGTGGATTGACTCCGCCTGATTAGGAAGAATATTCTTCTGAACTCAAGCTGACAGAACTGATCTAATGAGTTTTAAACTAGCACAAGAGGAATATGAAAGACAGATGATCTCGAGCCCATTTTTACAATACATAAACATCTCCAGTGAAAGGAGATAAAAGAAAAATAAAGGAACTCTACAAGATGAAAGGATGAGAAAGAAATGAATAGCAGAAGAAACAGTTAGATAAACAATACTTACAGAGATGGCACTGTACCACAATCTGGCCGGGAAGCTGAATGAGATCAGTAGGAATCAGCTGAGAAATTTATACACAAATTTGAAGAACATAGATAAGGGCTGAAGGATTGAAGAACATGAAAATGGATATTGTAAAGGATAAAAGAGACATGGAAGAAGAATGATAATGAAAGGAATGGTTATTACAGAGAGCAAACTTCAGAAATTAAAGGTAAAGGTGGGTTAGCATTGTATATTACTGCTATGATAGACCACATTTAGATAGAGACATTACATAGATAAAACAATTTTTTGTGTGTGTGCAAAAATCAATTTAGGGAAGGGTTATTAAGAAAGGATCTCCTGGGGCCATATGAGGTATCTGGTTCTGAATATAGATAGATCCAGCTATAATGCTAATAGAAAACTGCCACTGCAAAGTGTTTCATTATAGGAAGCTCTAAACTTTCAGACACAAATTGGAGAAAAAAGTAGTACTAACAACACTAAGTTATGGCCAACAGATTTCATTTTCAGTTACTGAGTCAATGTTCAGTGGCATTATTTTAAAGTATGTTTTATTAGTGAGGAAGATAATAAACAGTGATAGAAGTATATGGATACAGAGAAAGCTGCCAAACATCAAGCTATACTAGATTTGTGAATGGAATTAGAACAAGTAGCAAGAGGTTCTTTAGCAACCTAGATTAAAAAGGAGTGAAAGAAAAGGGGAATTCTCTGCATGTAGGATGACATAGGATAAACAGTAGGCTAAATATGAACCCAGAATAAGTGAACGCTTTGCCTCAGTTTCAATAGGCAGAAGGGCAAAGGATGGGATGCAGGCTAGGAATAAGAAAGGGAACGAGCACTTACAGGATGGAAGAACAAGTCTGGAATCCACTGTGCCTATGCCAGTGTGACTGGATGAACTCCAGCATAGAATTTGGAAGACTACAGGAAAAACATAGCTTTGACAACAAAGATTTTAAAGAAATCTACCAAGTCAGAGCTGTAGCACATATCTGGTGAAGAACAAATGCAGCAGATATTTTTAAGAAAAGGATAAAGTGATTTAGGCTCCTTTATCTAGTTCCAATATCATACATTGCTTTAAAACACGGTTTAGAAGCAAGGTTAATTGAAGACATGGAGTTAAAGTGGAAAAGCATTGAAATCCCAGATAATGTTGTCACTGATATGGTAACTTACCTTATAGATACCTATTGGCATCTTATCTGTTTGAGGGAAGTTTTTGCTAAGGTGTTCAGATGGGACACCTTCTTGGGTAAACTGGAGAAGATAGGTATTAGTACAAGAAATGGGAGATGGGAAGGAACTGGCTTACTAGGGACTGTTAGATGGCAAACTGATTGCATCAGAATGACATTTTTCCCATGGAAAATTCTCTCCATTGAGGCTTTTCATCCAGCTCTGTACTTAATGGCAGATTTGCTACCAACTTAATGGGAGTAGAACTGAATGCTCCAGGCGTAATTTTGTCCAGGATGATGAACTGAAAAAGTCAAAACTCAGAGAGCAGTGGCAGCAATAAACAACAAGCCATTTCCTCACTGTATTTTTAATACATTTCTCTTTTGTTTATACATGCTTGGTACTTCTTTGTTCAGCTCAGCCTGACCAATTGCAGCAGAATACTATAACTTCATTAGTAAACTACAGATGTATTACAGATACAGGAGGTCAGGACTATCTGCTGCAGATGGTCGTGTCCTGGTTCTGCCTGTATGCCCGGATGCTTAAGGATCAGCCAGGCCCAGATCTCGAAGTTAGCTGGACATATTGAAACTTGATTGTAGTCATCCACTAAGCTGTGTCTTTCAGATGGACTTGATCACACAGACACAGTCTGACATGTATATGGCCACATGGTTTCCAGACCAAGACTTGCTTATGCCCCATGACTGTCGATGCCTGAGCATGTGAATAGGCCCAAGACTGGTGACTGATACCAGGGATATTCCTTCGGCTTCTGGTGTGGTTATGCTGAAAGTTGCAGGTGAGAAAGGCCAGCTTTAAACCTGCTGTGGGTAGTCAGCACTTCTCCTTCCAATTAATAGAGAAAGGAGCAAGAAAATTTTCCTAAGTGGGAGCTTATTGCTTTAACTTAACTGCTATCTTTATTTATGATTACACATAAACATCACTTTTCTGAAGCTGATGAATGATACGTAGGAGAAATTTCAGCTTCCCAAGTAAGCTCCCACCACCATTTTGGTTGGTTGTAGTCGGTAAGTTTGTGACTCATTACCAGAGCCACATGACTTTATTTTGTCTCAGAATGAATAATTTTTCCTCCTTGCCCAACCTCCCCAGAACTTTCAAGATAGAGGCATATACACATATGAATATTCATGACCCCTTTGGAAAACATTTATGCAAATAGATATCCACTGGTATGAATGCTTTTGAAAATAAGAACAAAGAGTTCTAAATGAAAAAGCAAATTTGCATTTTGGTTTCAACAAATAGGTGTGGAATTTTTTTCTGAGTATTCAAGCAATTTGACAAACAGGGACTGAGTAGAGCCCTACTGCCTAAACAATGTGTAGGTAGAGATTTGCATATTCTGGTTCATGGTTTGCTGGTGGACCATAGTGAAGGTAAATGGTGAATTGTGAAATCATTACTGCATTGTAGTGACTTCACTCAAAAGCACTGAAAAGGGTTCATAGACGTTAGTGAGGAAATTTGGAGCATTAACAGCCATCCACTGATTCAAAATGATTAGAATCCCCTGGTGTGATAGAAACAGGGGAAAGGGGAAACCTGGAGTGTTTAAAATGAAAAAACCCTCTAGTATCTGCTGTGCAATTCCTGAGACCCAGAGAGACTAACTGAGGTTAAGGCAATGCAGATTTCCTACCTGCCCCTCACAGGGTAACTCTGCTTTTTTGTATAGAAGCCTTTATGAAAAGTCATTAGACTTTCTCTTTGGAGGCTCTTCATATCCTAGCTTCAGCGCAAAGCCCGGTGACAGTGACACACATAACCCTGGTATCTGTTGCACCTTGTCGTCCTGCTGGGCACTTGGCAGGGAAGTCTGGCTTCAGCTTCTCTATCATCTCCCAGTAGGTGGCTGAGGACATCAATAAGATCCTCTTGTAGCCTTTTAAGGCTGAAGGAAGCTAGTTCTCTCAGCCTCTTCTCATATGTCATATGCTCCACCTAACAATGTTGGTGGCCCTCCCTTGGACTTGCTAAAATACGTCCATGTATCTCTGTACTGGGGAGCTCAAAACTGGACACAACACGCCAGATGTGGTCTCATATGTGCTGAACAGATGGGAAAATCAGTTCCTTCAACTTGCTTATTACAGCCTTACCTATGCCGTCATGCTACAGTATGCAGTTATTCTTCAGTACCTCTTCTAATCTACACTTTAAATCAACATTGGTATCACTGGCTATAAAGGTAAACTTTCAAAAATTACTAGGTATTCCACAAAGTGGAGATACACGTGCTAAATACCTCTGAGGTAACTCATTACCAGAAAATTTGTGGAGTATTTGCACCGCAATGGACCTATAATGTCTTTTATTTACAGAGAAAAATCCATGGACTTGAAAGAAACATTATTTCACCTAATCAAATCTTTTCACAACTGTCTCCTGACTGAAACCTTGCCCAAGGAAAAAAAAATATGAAAACAAAAAAAATTTTATTGAAGTGCATTTTTAGGAAAAATTAGATGAAAAATCTTTCTATCTCCTTCATGTTTTTTTTTTTTTTTTTTTTTTTTTTTTGTTTTTTT
>VZTL01037873.1:4365-15958 GCA_013400535.1 Scopus umbretta | reverse complement strand
AGTCCTCCATGAATTTCTCCAACCTGAGTCCTCCCCATAGGCTACAGTTCTTCACAAACTGCTCCAGCATGGGTCCCTTCCAAGGGGTGCAGTCCTTCAGGAACAGACTGCTCCAGCGTGTGTCCCCTGTGGGGTCACAAGTCCTTCCAGCAAACCTGCTCCAGTGTGGGCTCTTCTAGCTCCGTGGGTCCACAGGTCCTGCCAGGAGCCTGCTCCAGTGTGGGCTTCCCACGGGGTCACAGTATCCTTCAGGCATCCACCTGCTCCAGTGCAGGGTCCTCCATAAGCTGCAGGTGGATATCTGCTCTACTGTTAACCTCCACAGGCTGCAGGGGAATCTCTGCTCTGGGACCTGGAGCAGTTCCTTCCCTTCCTTCTTCACTGACCTTGGTGCCTGTAGAGTTGTTTCTCTCACATATTCTCACTCCTCCCTGGGACTGCAATTGTGCAGGTTTCCCCCACCCCCCAATATGTTATCCCAGAGGCACTACCACATTCACTGATTGGCTCGGCCTTGGGCAGCAGTGGGTCCATCTTGGAGCCGGCTGGCATTGAGTGTATCAGACATAGGGGATGCTTCTAGCAGCTTCTCATAGAAGCCACTCTCCTGTAGCTCTCCTGCTACCAAAACTTTGTGACACAAACTCAATACAAGGGTAGATAAGACAAAGTACCTGTCGTGGTTCGGAGAGGGATGTGGGAGGTTGGCTACTGTTTCTTCTTCCCCCAGCTTTATATGCTGGTCCTGACATCATATTGTGTGGAATATCCCTTTGGTCAGTTGGGGTCAGCTGTCCCAGCTGTGTCCCTCCCAGCTTCTTGTACACTACCAGCATACTCGCTGGTGGGGTGGAGCGAGAAGCAGAAAAGGCCTTGACTCTGTGTAAGCACTGCTCAGCAATAATGAAAACATCCCTGTATTATCAACACTGTTTTGATCACAAATCCAAAACATAGGTCCCTACAAGCTACTATGAAGAAATTTAACTCTACACCAGCCAAAACCAGTACACCAAGTAACCATTGTGCATGACAGAGCCCCGCTTTCCTGGACATGGCTGAACACCTGCCTGCCAATTGGAAGTAGTGAATGAATTCCTTGTTTTGCTTTGCTTGCATGCACAGTTTTTTGCTTTACTTATTGAACTGTCTTTATCTCAAACCATGAGTTTTCTTACTTTTACCCTTCTGATTCTCTTCCCCATCCTGCTGGGGGGAAGTGAGCGAGCAGCTGGGTGCTTTAGTTGCCAGCTGGGATTAAACCACAAAACTCCACACAAGAACCAGACAGTGCCTTACAGAAGGGAATATAACAGCATTGCCTACTCTAGCAGGCCACACTCAGGATCAACGCTGACCTCTCTGTCTCTGCTTCTCACATACCCATAAGTAATCACACCTCTGCTTTCACATAAACTCCATTTCACAGTCCCAGGGTAGCTCAGTCTTCTACAAAAAACTGGATTTCTCTTTAGGGTAGAAAGAAGATAAAACTGATTCTCATAGTTCCCATGGATAACATATTTCTGTTACAAGTTGGGAAGGAAAAGTCAAGAGAATTGTGTTCTCCTAAACTTCTGGAAACAAGTGCGACTTTTTCTGGTGTGGGGGTTTGTTTTTTTGTTTTTTTTTTTTGTTTGTTTGTTTTGTTTTTTTTTTATATCCATTATCTATTCCCTTGCCTTCCTCTCCTTACAGAGCCCCTGCTAACAAATGCAAGGTTAATTAACTGCACATGCTGCCTTATTGATGGCAAAAGATACAGAATTCTCTACCTGGGATCCCACTGGTAGTGAACAGAAGAGGAATCCTAGTTCATCTCTCAGAAGACAAAGATCAGCTCTTACAATGCATAAAGAGAAGTTTTTTACATTGCCTGTAGAGTAAGATTGGTGTACCAGTCAAACTAAACCACTTGGCAGTTTATCTTAAAATGTTCAAGTCTGCAACAATGGAGCTCATATTGCTAACTGTGAAGCTGAATGCAGAAACACTAAACTAATAAGAGTAAGAAAAAACCCTTCATTTTGCCTTCAGAAGACTTAAGGTTACATAGCCAGAGCCAATATATTTGTCACCTGAATCAGAGAATCATTGAGGTTGGAAGAGACCTCTGGAGATAATCTAGTTCAAACCCCTGCTCAAAGCAATGTCACCTAGAATGCCACTGTGCAACTACTCAGACAGCTTTTGAATATCTCTAGGGATGGAGACTCCTTGACCTTTCTTGGCAACCTGTTCCAGTGTCTGAGCACCTGATCACTGTAAAAAGTTCTCTTTTTTTAAAAATAGATTTTCTTGTATTTCAATCTGAACCTATTGCCTCTTACCCTTTTACTGGGTGCTGCTGAGAAAAGTCTGGCTTTGCCTTCTTTACCACCCCCATCAGGTATTTATAAGCACTGATTAGATCAACCTGAACTTTCCCTTCTCCAGGCTAAACAACTCCAGCACTCTCAGGCTGTCCTCATACATCAGATGATCCAAGCCCTTAAATAATCCTTGTGGTACTTTGCTGGGTTCACTCCAGTACATCTGTGTCTCTCTTGTACTGGGGAACCCAGAACTGGACCCAGCACTCCAGATTTCTCTCACCAGTGCTGAGCAAAGGGGAAAGATCACTGTCCTCAACCTGCTGGTGATGCTTTTCCTAATGCTGCCTTGGAGGCTGTTGGCCGCCTTTGCTGTGAGGGCACATTGCTGGCTCACAGTCAACACCAGAAGCCCGCCTGTTCTTTTCTGCCAAGCTGCTTTCCAGTCCAGCTGAAATACCATAGATTACCACAGAACTATTAATTTTCTTTACATGTCCTTTTCTTCTCCTCCCTTTTGTATATTGATTGGTTTTTTGAAATATCCACTCTGAAATAAGAAGCTGGCTACCTTCCTCTCACCAGCCTTTGCATGGTCATGTATCATTCCTAATCAATCACTAATCAGTGCCATAATGTATAACAGAGTTCATCATTTAGGTATCCATCATCTTAAAGTATTAATCATGACTTTTGTTTTGATATATTTTTGAGAAGACTGATGACTCATTGTAAATCCCCATCTTAAGAACAAGACTGTTCATGCACCACTGTGCACAGTGGGGTTATAGGATGTGATGTATAGTGTTCTTTTAAAAGAACTCGCACATCTTGCCTTCATTTCCTTTGCCCAACTGTGAAAAATCCAGTACATATTTTTGTATAGGTGCTTTCCCACAAATTATTAGAGCAAGAACTTCCATCTCTAAAAGCATCGTACAGATTAGAAAGAAAACCCCAAGAAACGTAAAAAATAATTCCATTCTCAGCTGAAAACAAGCTTCTCCATCTTGTGTATTCTTTCAGCTGGTCAGGAGACACTCGTGATCATGGTGTACTTTTGACTATCCAATCTGCTACAAGTATCTTTGAGGTAATTCCATCACTATCCATTCTGCATTGACCCTGCATCTCTTGGCTACAGTTTTGGTTCCATGATACCATCCGCACCTACCAGGGGGGAAAAAAAAAAAACAAAACAAAACAAAACCTAACCCACACAAACCCAACACACTTTTACTAGTCTTTGCAATTTTGGAAAAAAATATTTATAGCTATAAAAGCATCTCAGTTCTGTAGAAATGTGATGTGTAGGGGGTTGAGTGCTGCACTAGCATCAGCCTGGAATATGATTAATAATACAAAAAAAGGTGGCTTTCTTCACTACACAGCAATGTACCTCATAAATAAACCAAGGCCACATTATCATATTCATTATAGTCTGAAAAAATATTGTATTGAGACACTAGTAGCAGAGATGAAAAACAAGACATCAGAAATTCCATTCTAGTGCAGGTGGCAGAATTATTTACTACCACTGGGTCATGTTACTGGTAGGTTCCTTAAATTCATACTTAGGGAATATACCTTTCTGGCTTTGACACTGAAAATAAAATTACTCCAAAGGAAATATACTCTTAAAAATGGCTACGGGGTTTGGGGATAGGTAGACTTTCTGCACACTGCTCAACCGCAGTGCAAATAGGAGATGGCGAGACAGTAATTTCACAAAACAAGCTTTTATCTCCACCATTTTTATCTAAAGCATTTCATCTTTTATTTCTTTTAAAACATTGAATAATTTGACAAAGACATTAAATACACAGTTAAACCTCTCACTTCCAAGAAAACCTCATTTCCATTTAAGTCCTAACAAATGCTCGTTTCTTTTTCTCAACACTTATAGTTTGTCTCTGCACTCAGTGCAGAATGAATGTCCTTTCTTTCAGCTTATTACTATTAGTAATTCCCCCACATTTTACATGGGACACTTGATGTAAAAGACTCTGTGGTGAGTTTGTACTGCAGGTAGAAGAGTGTAGGGAATTTATGTAACCTTCAATTATTTTAAATGAAACCCTACATTTGTGTGGAAACACAAAACCAAGAAAGAGTGCTTTGCAGTATCTAAGCCAAGGAAGCATACTTCAAAAGTACAAAATTTATATCACAAGCATGAGTTTATACAGTACCGACAACTTGAAATCAGCTCTTCAGAATTTAGCTCACGAGGTAAATTCCCATGCAGCAAATTAGCCAACAGGTTTGCCTTACAAAAGTATGGAAAAGGAGGGTCTTCTGTATGACAGTCAGGTGCTTCTATATTTGCGATATAGATGTTCTGCTAATTTATGTTGCCTGTAATGCATATGGAAGTTGAAGATGAGGCAGACAGAAAAACTTTTCAGGGTACCCTTGACATGAAAGTTACTTTTATGAGAAGTATCTAAGATGCACTAGAATAAGAACAGTCACCTGCTTTTGATTATTATATGACTACAGAATGAGTGTTGGAACAATTTAACTGCACTGAAAAAGGTGAGGAAGATACCAGGGCAGCAATATCAGCCCTAGCTTTCCCTTCCACCCTAGCTCAGAATTTAAGATGCATCCTACTCCTCCCTCATGCTTCATGACTTGGGGAAGTCCAGCTAACTCAAAGCTAGAAACTATTTTTTGACAAATCACTGCTTTCTTTCTTTCCTATCAACATAATCTGCGTGTGGCTCCCTGAGGCATCTGAAACTGCAAAATATAGTCTAGAGCTATAGAGCAGACCTGAGGAATAAAAGCACAGTGAAGAGAGTAATAAAATTGGATTTTTGGCAGAAAAAAAAAATAAAAAGAAGATAAGAAGTCAGCTGCAGGGAAGAATGAGACTAACAGCCGAAGAATTAGTTTGGAGGAAGATAGTGGCAAAGTGTTGTGGTTTAACCCTGATCAGCAACCAAACACCACAGCCACTCGCTCACCCTCCCCTTGCCCCGGCGGGATGGGGGAGAGAACCGAAAAAACTAATACCCGTGGGTTGAGATAAAGGCAGTTTAATGGGATAGTAGAGAAAGAAAAAAAAAATAGTAATGATAAAAGAATATACAAAACAAGTGATGCCCAATGCAATTGCTCACCACCTGCCGACTGATGCCCAGCCCGTTCCCGAGCAGCGATCACTGCCCCCCCGGCCACCTCCCCCAGTTTCTATACTGAGTGTGATGCCATATGGTATGGAATAGCCCTGTGGCCAGGTTGGGTCAGCTGTACTGCCTGTGCCCCCTCCCAGCTCCTCGCGCCCCTGGCAGAGCATGGGAAGCTGAAAAGTCCTTGACTAGACTAAACACTACTGAGCAACAACTGAAACATCAGCGTGTTATCAGCATTGTTCTCATACTAAGTTCAAAACACAGCACTATAGCAGCTACTAGGAAGAAAATGAACTAAGCTGAAACCAGGACACAAAGGTTGTATAAAGGCCTTTTTATTGACATCTGAAGTAAAAATGGAGAGTGAGAGGAATAGCAAATGACACCTGTCTAATTAGTTTAAACTACTGGACTTCTTCAGGTACAAGTGTGCAATTTTTAATGCAGTTCAGTACCCAGACTGAAATGTTGGCAGGGAAAGGATAGAATTTGACAAAGTCTTGGCTGGTTCACTCTCAAAGCAGAATTACAGCAGGGACTAAAATAAACCTGCCCTCAGCGGTTACATTTTGTATCACTGAAATAAAGCCCAAAACAATACTTTGCTTTAATTTCTTAATATGAATTTCTTCTTCTATCTGTGTTAAACTTTAAAATGGAAGATGGCCTTTTTCTTTTTTTTTTTTTTTTTTTTTAAGAAAAAAGAAAAAATTTTTGAAGTTTGAAGTGCTTAAGGATCTTTATCACAACAAAAACAACCTTTTGAAGTTTGAGATACTTAAGGATATTTAGCACAACAAAGTTAATATGTTATATCTTTCTGCAGAAAATTCTTCTGGTCAACAACTCTTCCTAAGCTACCTTCAAACTGTAAACCGTTTGGGTCCTCATCTACTATTAATAAAAAGACAATTATATAGCTATACAGCTAAGAGCTTATAAAAAACATTCATGTCTCAGACATTTGGGTCCTCCCTCTGTAAAGCAGCTCTCCACAGGGAATCACCAATTAGAGAGTGGTACCCAAAGGAGATGCTAATAAGTCCATTAACATTTCATATTTATATGAGTGATGTGTAGAGAACCATAAAACCACTAAAAAAAGTTGTGAAGCATAAAGAGTGGTGAAACAGTAAATATGATGGAAGGTCAGTCACACTATGCAGTGTGAATCTGCCGAGCTTTACATGGTACTTTGCAGATCAGGTGGGAGCCCAGACCTGTGCACTCTGCCTCTCATTAGGCTTCTGTAATTCATGCTTGGCACAAGCTAATGCAACTAAAATTATATAGCGTGACCTCAGCCAGAACCAGCGGTAGCTTGTCATGTCTATATGTATACACAACCTTTGTTTTAAATAGTTCTGGTCTGTTAAAAGAGGATTTTATTACTGACAAACATGAAGCAACCCTTTTAAAAGTCCACTGCAGATATACAATCAAAAGACTGCTGGGGAGTGCAGGAAATCCCACAGAGATTTGAACCATACAGCACAACAGAAGTCCCAGCCCAGTGCTATGGTCAGGAGGCCAATAAATTTTGGGATGTGTAAACAGAAACAAAGATAGCAAATTGGAATAGGGAAACAATTTTACCACCGTCTGCAGTGTTGGTTGCATTGGATTTATGCAGCAAGGTTTTGGTAGCAGGGAGGCTGCGAGGGTGGCTTCTGTGAGAAGATGGCAGAAGAGTGGTGAACTCTATGTCTTTCTGTATCCGCACATAGGCTGGGTGCTTTTCTGAGAAATGTACTTTACTCATATCTACTATATACACTTTATCAAACCAAAACTTTCAGGCCCAGTATGAAGAAGTTTAAAGGCTTGTGATACAGAGACTAGTTTAGATGATACAATAAGCCCTTCTGATCTTGAATTAAATTTTAAGAAAAGCCAAAGCACAGTAGATTAATAAAAAGCAGGACAGAAGAGCTTAGAAACTTTTTACATTGCTGTGAAAGAGCTTCTGTGAAACGTTCCTCTTCAGTGAGAAAGTGCACGTCACTTTTATTAGACCCCTTTCTCTCTTGACAAGCTAGTTTCTGTCCTCTGAGGACAGCCCTGGCTCATAATGGAGCCTGTGAAAATGCTGAGGGCTATTGCCACTGCTTCTACCACAGTAAGTATCAAAGGAACCCGCAGAAGGATTTGTGTACTACTTCTCTAAAGATGGTACAAGCAAACAGAAAGACAGTCTGTGCTTCGTGGACTCCCAGCCTAGGAGTATGTAGGTGTTGAAGGAACAGAGCAATGTCAGTGGGGAAGAGGCCCCTGGCTACAGGGGAACCTTCCTTAGTTTGCTCTACATATCAGGTGGGTGAAGTATCTCAATTTGTCCTGAGATCTGTGTGGTAAGCACATCTTTTTCCATCAGTTTTACTCAGTGACCTAAGCACTAGATTTGAAGTACCTGAAACAGCCATGACAGGAGTATCACCACTTTAACGTGTACAAGGTGAATATTTTGCTAAGTTTAAGAGTTTGTGGGCCTGGAAGAGAAGGCAAAGTATAGGTAGAGGTTATAACCAGAGATGAAGCTCTGGTTGTAGATGAACTTGGAGGCTGTACATGAACTTGGGCATGGACACAAAGGATGAGGCTGAGAGAGCAACAGCTCTGTGAAAAGGAAAGCAAATAAAGAGGCTGAAAGCTCTATGGCAAACCCCTTCTGCAAGGGCTATTCTCCTTACTTGCACTGGAAATCAGATTCACAAGGTTTACACAGTGCAGACCTGTAATTTAATGGTGTCTCTGCAGCAACAACTCTGGAAACAATTCCTTCTTGTCTGGGTTTGCTCAAGCAGCACAGGTTGTCCTAGCTGCTGCAGAAACCCTGCCAGATGCCACCTATGTGGTACACCACGTCTTCTCAATATGTTATATACCATATATCTATATACACATAAATATCCTTTTATTTACCATAACTCCACTGAATATATTAAGCTGTCAATAATGTAGTTCAGAAATTACTCTCCTGGGTTCATCTATAACATAATATTTTCAGTTGTGGCCTCGGAAAACAATTCTGCCTTTAAATTTCATATAAAAACAGGTGTTTGCTGTGCATGTAAATTAAATTTTCACAATGAGCATGTAAAAATATGGAATCTAATTTTGCAAGATATTGCCCTTTTGCTTTGTTTCAAGATTGAAAGTTAAAACAGAACATTAGCACATATTATTTTATTTAAAGTTTGTGTTAGTGCAACAACATTAGGAACAAAGTGCTATCCTGTAATATACAAAGTGCCTGATAACAAGCATGCGCAATAAGCCGTTTTCCTGTTTTCCCCATATCACAAATTATGAACAAACACACAACTCTTGCCATTGAAAGAGACTTTTGAGAGAGAATTTTCTCATGTATTGAAGAAACAAAAGAAAACCACCACATTTACAACAATTGATGCAGAATTCTTGTTTGCTGTTTCATCCAGTGAATAGTTTTTTCTAGGTTAAATGCAAATACAACATGCAGAAATTTATAAAAGAAATTATTGCTAAAGTCAGTGTGAGTCTCTGCAAACAGAATATTTATTAAAATGTAAAATTACTGGGATTGCACAATTTTTTCAGAGACTGCACACTAGAAAATCATTAAAACCAACATTAATATTTCTTCTGTCTCATAGTTTATGAAAGAGGGATAATACAGCAAGGAAAAGACTCTCAGTGGGAGAAAATTATTTAAACCTTACTGGGTTGAAAGGAACCAAGAGAGTTGTATGAATTAAGCATAATATAATTCTACAGCCTGAAAAAAAAAAATACTGATAATACACTTACAAGTTAAATACCTTTTTAAGGGTTACCTAGACAAGTAGAAGTAGTGGGATCTGTTTGTTTCAACCAAATTGAGAACAAGCAAAAAACAAATGATTACCTAAGTTTCAAAGCCAAATGCAGCCCTGCTGCTGCTCTCTTTTCATAAGGCTAGAACCTTAGTTCCTGAACAATAAACTCCCACCAAAAGTCCAGAAGACTTCATTTCTCCTGTAAATTACAAAAGGCAAAATATTTCCAATAACATTTTGTCAGTTGCTAATTAAACAATTTCAATTCCCCAATATCTGAGATGTTTTAGGGCTTGAGATTTTTTTTTGTTGCTGCTTTTCTTTCTCCTGTATTTTGAAAGGGCATATGGCAACATATCTTTCATTAAAGAGAGCCATATTTTTTTTCCCCCCCTTGCTAGGAAAACAGTATAATAAAAATAACTTTGCACTTGGTAATTCAATTCTGCTTCTGAAGAAACCAAAGAGAGTTCTGCCACACCACTCAATCAGATCTCATTTTTTTCTGAACACCCTCCCCACTATTTTTTCCATATGTAATTCAATGATTCGACCACACTACTGAACAATATTAACATTACTGTAACCCAGGTTCTCCATTACATAACAGAATAGCCTTCATTACAAGGCTTCTGCATACTGCTCACCAACTTTCTAACCTGTGATCTTGCAACTGATTTAGTAGTGAACTATTATTTTAAACCTCAAAGTGTAAGAGCTGCCCTGGTTCCATGAAAGGAGTAGCTAGCATTGGCTGGTATAATCCCAGGTTGAAGTTTTGCAATGATATGCTACAAACAGGGGTTTAAACCAACAAGACTGTATAGCTACATAAAATCAAGTACCGTCCCTAAAGCTGAACAGAGTTATTTTCCTGCTATAAAATATATATAGAGAAGGAATTTATTACAGAAAAAAACAAGAGGGAGGAAGAGATTGTGCCTTCTGGTGTTCAATGCCAGCTATAACTAAAAAGCATCACAGAGGAGGAGAAACGAAACGTTACATTCATTCTGACATGGCAGTAGGAACGCATGGAAAAGCAGAGCATCTTGCAAATTTGAGAAGCGGTGCTATTAGGTCTCTGTTGAAACCCTTGTTACTTTCTCAATATGTCCTTCAAACTTTTTTGTTGTTGTTTGTTTTAAAACTGACCACAAGAGAAAACGCAAGCCTTGTTAGCTGAGGATCACATTTGCCTTCAAATATTAGAAAGTGTACAATAAGTTTGCAGCTGCAGAGGTTGTGCACATTTATGTGTATGCTTTAAATGTTAGTTTAATCCAAGCCTGTTGAGAAACTGTGTTAGGTTTAGGTTAAGGTTTACACCTTCATGTACACTTCTCTTTCTCGTTGGCCACGCCCTGGCCTTTACAGTTTGTTCTGGTAAAAACTTGCATCACCACAAGACTTTTTTTTTTTCTCCTTTAAGAGATGCCTGGAGGGAATATTACTCTCACTTACTCAAAATTCTCAAAAGCCCTTACATCTGAAAATATACAAGAATATGTTCTGGGTGTATGAAATATGAGCCTTTGGAGAAACCATGATTATCTGACCTAAAAACATTAGCTTGAAGACTTGCGCTGAACAGCAATGCAGAAATAACTCTTTAGGAAGCAGTGCAGAAAGATTTTTGCTGAAACTACCAGCAGTAGACAGAAATTGGAGGTAGGAGAGGGCAGGAGAACTGTCACTCAGTAGACATTTATCTATTTAGCCTTTGCTCCCACAGTTGTAAAAAAAGTGAGAATCTGAATGCCACATGGTATAACAGAAAAGCTAGAATAGCACTGGTGAACCACTGTCTTAAAAAAAAAGAGTAATAAAATAACTGACAACAATCGTGGTTCAAACACATGGTTATACAAAGATACTAGGACTTTCCTACTGATTGGCACCAACTCATGCGAAGAATATGAGATGAAAATGGAGGAATTATACAGTACTACCCATCTCTTTCCCTATTCGTATGTGCTCACAGGGAACAGAAGCATAAAAGGTTGGAGTTTTGGGGGGGTTTTAACAAAAGGTGAAGAACAAAATTCTTCTTTCTGTGAAGAAATAGCTCCCACATAGCTATTACTGCCTTGTTCGCCCAAGCTAATGTCCTGTTGCCTTTTCTGCAACTAGATTTTCAGTTCCGGCTCACCAGCCATAGATCTGCAAGTATATCCTGCTAAAGGCATCTACAGGCAGTGGGGCTGTAACGGAATTTAGGACTTGGATCAATAGTGTTTGTTACTGGAGGATCCATACTGAACCCTGCCTGAGTCAGGTCTGTTTGGTTGCTTGAGGAAAGCAAACAAACATTGTCTTGAGGAAAGGCATGACAATACAAAAA
>VZTL01037871.1:232035-247385 GCA_013400535.1 Scopus umbretta | reverse complement strand
TTGTTGGTGTTGTTTCGGACCAATTAAGTCATGGAGCAAAATCTCATCTTGTCTGTAGGACTTGAGTTCCAACCATTTACAATTGTAAAAAGAAGAGAATGTAAATTACTGGGGAAAAAAGGAGGGGTTAGGAGCAGGAGAGTGGGATGGCATTTTGCATTCATGCATGATGCAAGACTCAGAGAGCAGAGGCAAGAAACAGCACTTGGAGAAAGTGACTGAGCCACAGCGGTGAGTGGATGTATAAAAAGTGACCGCAAATGAGATAAAGTGGGTAGATCCCCAGCAGTATTCAAATAGAAGACAAAACTGTTGCTTAGATCTCTTGATTTGTGTCTGTGCTTGATTCAAAAGTCATCTTTCAATGTGCATCTGCATTTTGTGTTATATCGAAAATAGTCTTGTTTTTGTTGTGGAGTCCACATTACAATGTTGAAAGTATTTTATGTTTATGTTGGCTTGCTTCAGGTGTATGCAGGACATCCCTGAAATACCTGTTAGCTGTCATGTTGCTTTCATGGTGTAAATGGATGTCTTATACATACTATAAATATATTTTCTTAAACTATAATTTTGAAGAGGTAAAACTACTAACCCCCAAAGCAAATTTTATCTATGCTTAGACTATACTAACCTTTAGAGGAGATTCCGGTCATTCAGGGTATATCGGTATACAATTAGTAACTCATCAAATAATTTTTTTATTCCTCCAGATTGAATCCAAAATGGTTTGAATATAGAAAAAGAAGAAAAAATTCCTGGGAACGCACGCATGGTTAGAGTTCGTGATACATTTGTGTCATTTTTCTGGTGACCGTGTTATTTTCAGCTTAACAGAATTTTAGAGCATTTGCTTCCTGTTCTAAAGAAACTGCTCCTGCACAACAAATAAGGAAAATATGTACTGACCTGTTGTTAAAGCATTTTTTTTTTTTTCTCTTTGAACTTTTCATAGGCTGGAGTGAAAGGGACGTTAGGAAGATTAGTGGGAATTTTTGAGGTAAGTTTCAGACACTGAGGCTGTGAAATTTTGATGCAAAAAATTGTTCTGGAGTAAAAAATTGCTTCCTAGTCTATTGTGAAGTAAACTAGATAACTTGTTTGAAGGAAAACTTAAAACTCCCCATTTAAATAAAAATGCGTGCTGATCCTTTCAGTCATATTGATCACCCGCAATTTGCACTTCAGTTGCAATCACGAGTGATAAGCCAGTGTAACAGGGTATATTCTCTGTGCTTTCATACCTTTCTCGCTGCCAAAAAACGCCACCCACCAGCTGGGGAGCAGTGGCTCTCCTTTGTTCTTTAGCACCCGCCATCACCTGTTGCCAAACTGGCCTCTGCAATGCAGCGAAGCATGTGCATGCCTATTAGGAATGTGGTAACACCTGATGAGTACTAGTGAGATGTGTAGTCAACAGGTACCAGGCACAGCTCTTTTAGAGTTGTTTTTTTCTTTTCGCTAACTATTTCAGAGTTATGCGAAACAGATAAAAATCTTTCCTGTGCATTTTGGTTCCTGCCCTACCCACCCCCACCCCGCCCCAGCTGAGGAACTGATTTATAAGCCTATCCATCCACCAAATACTGCCTTACGCGTTAGGAACTAGACTTTTTGGCTGCAATCCCTATTAATACTTTCACACCTCTCATTTAAAACGCAACAATTTTTAATAGGTAAGAACATGCTATAATGTGAGGGAAATGGCACATAAGATACCAAAGCATCATAGTGAGGCAGCATGCAACTTGTAGTTGCCATGTGCCCACCTGCCTTTTCTCTTTTGGTATTTTTGTCCTTATTCTGTTCTCTTTGCCTTCTAGAATCGGGACAGGAAACACAGGACATATGTTTACGTACTTATAGTCACAGAAGTGTTGGAAGACTGGGAGGACTCTGTCAATATTGGTAAGTTCTTTGTGCTTGCTAGCATGAACTGGTTTGATGCAGACAAAGCATGTCAGCTTCCTCTGGGAGCTGGAATCCTTGTGAGAGTGGTTGAGAACAGTTGCAATGGTGTGTCCTTTGGTTGCTTGGTAAAAAAAAATGTGGTCAAATTGATGCTTTTGTAACCTCTGTGGCCCAAGAGAAGTTAATTCAGCTTAATTCAGTTAATTCAGCCACCTCTACAGCAATTTTGTATTTAATTCTTGCACTGCAAGGTTCTATGCAAAGAGCATGAAGAACTGTCCTTTCTAAGACAAGAGGAAAATATATGTGGGCAGTGTGAATTAATCACTACCCGTTCTCTTTTGAAATCTTTGCATTTGAATGGGATTCCTAAATGAAAATGAACCTGTTGTTCCACATGAGGTTTGTCAATAGCACTGCAGCACCTATAATTTATAGAATCATTTGGGTTGAAAAAGACCATTAAGATCATTGAGTCCAATCATAAACCTGACTTTCCTTAGGCTGTGTATGAAAAATGTTTTATGGAAAGAGTAAGAAATGAGTGCTGTCCACTAAAACTGAGGCTCACTTCCAAACTGATGGAAATTGGGTGGTGATTGGTGTGCATCTTTGTGGATTGCCTTTAAATGAGTATCTGCCTTAAACAGAAATTGCAGAAAAAGCAAAATAAATGTGGGCTTTTTTTAAATTGGGGAAATGCAAGACTGTTTTGCTTGGTTAGTGGGTGTACTGCCCAAAGCAGATACTTGTCATGGGGATAGAGGAGCCTTCGATGTGGTGTTTGGAGTAGGTGGTGGCCCTCAAGATCAGAGAATACTGAGAGAAAAATTCCAAGTGTCTTTTGAACTGATGCTTTGCTACACAGTGAAATTATTCTTGCAGCATTAGTGTGTGTGATAATGATTGAAATCTAATCAACAGCAAAGTTTAAGCACAGAAAGGATAACATCATTTTGTTGCATCTATTCATTTTTCTGTCTGCCCACAGGAAGGAAAAGGGAATGGTTTAAGATAGAAGATGCCATAAAAGTTCTGCAGTATCATAAACCAGTTCAGGCCTCGTATTTTGAAACCTTGAGGCAAGGTTGTTTGGCAAACAACGGCACTCCCGTCATGACCACAACGTACTCCGAGAGCTCCATGTCTGACATCAGATGACTGAAGATGTCCCTATGAGAGAAATTATGAAAAATAGACTGAAACGTGGATTTCCCTCCCTCGTCCCCTTTTTCACATGCCTCCTCTATCAAACAAGGCATGGGCAGCAGCCTGTGGCAGAGCAAGTGTTAAGAGTGCTGCAATATAGTGCAAGGTGGGATTTTTTTTTTTTTTGTTGGCTTTTTTGCTTTTTTTTGGATATGTATTTTGTAAAATACATTTTGTGCATGAAGTGCCCCTTTCCCGTTACACTGCTTCCATGGCCTGGCAAGCGAGGCTGCCAGTTTCACCTCTGCCTTGTGTGCCTTGTGTTCTGAAATGTCCCATTTGTGTCCCCCCAGCCATAGCCACTTTTTTTTTTTTTTTTAATTAAAAGACTTCAAATGTGAGATCAGCTCTTTAAGTCTTAGTCCGTACTGTAAGGTGCTGTTCAGACCTGTGTGGTGGTCACTTTCAGCGCATATGTATAAACTTTTTTTAGACGGAGAATCTAACCTTTTAATTTTGCGGGAATTTTTTTAATCCTGGTCTGCTTCTGAAAAGAAGGGTTCATAATTAATCTGTTTGCCTTTTGTTCTGTTTTTTAAAAAGTACACATTCTGTGACAGTGCTAGTGGCTGGGCCAGTTTACTCCCCACTCAGTATCTCCTTGTTTAGTGCAGTGACACTGAAGTTGAGGGCAGAGTTTTGATCACCTGCAGACGTTTGCTGCTCCGTTGCTTCTCCTACAGCTTCCGCCAATGTTTCTGCATTTACATCAAAATGAAACAAAAAGGAGTTGGTCTTTTAACATTTGGCCAAAAATAAATAGCCTCAGAAACCCTACGATAGAAACTGAATTTCGTTGTCTGTGGTAGGAATCAGGGATTCAAAGTGGGGTCGAAGTCTGACAAACTGGAGCGTCAATCACCAATGCTGTTCTGCTGATCCTGCTGCGTTCTGCTGATGTCTCTTCTTGTCCACATGCCTTATACCGTGCTGAACTGGATACTTGTAATTTGTGCTAAAGCATCGGATTGTACTTAATGAGTGTTACTGCACGAACCCTCAGTTGGATAACCATGTGTGTCCATGGAAAGAAGTCCTGGGGGAAAAATTAAGGTGTTCCGTCTCTTGTCCTGTGGTTCTGCAGCACTTGCAATTGCACAATGGAGCATGCTCAAAATGTTTAAACTCTCCCTTCGTGAAAGGTACCGCTGACTCCTGAGCAGATTTGCTAGTTGGAGAAGTACCCTGTTTAATAGGATAGTCCCCCTGATGCATTGGCACTCTTCACTTTTTTTTTTGTTTGTTTTCTGTTTTTATTGATGTAAGTTTCATGCTGTCTTGATTTGCCAACAGTGTTGTCTAGTTGGGAAATTAAATGGGAAGGGTTGGGGCTGGGGGGTGGGTTAGGACAGGTACAAGTTTTGGGAGGGGCATTAATTAATCCCTGGCTTGGGACAAGATGTAGTTGCTGAATTCAGTAACTTCTCCTTTGTCAGAGCATAGCCAAGATGTGAAATTAAATCTGCAGTTCTCTTCCCCCCCCCCCTTCTCTTTATTTAACAAAAAATATTTGAATAAATACTCACTGTTCCAGAGTTTTCTCTCTTCCTGAGAAGCACTTACAGTATGAAAATCTGATAGAAATATCCATGGAACCTGAGACAAAGGGGAATGGTATCCTTGCTGGTTTGGCCAGAAGCTGTTCATTTTAAGATCCTACTCTGTTCCTTTACTTGTTCTCCTTGCTTTCATCAGTGTGGAGTAGCAAGGCCAAAAGCAGTGCCAGTGATTGGTAACATGAAAAACCACGCATAAGAAAAAGCTGAGAGGCATTATTCAAGAAGTAGCTTGAAACCGAGCATCTGGAATTGAGCCTAAATTACACCAGTTCAGTTCACTTCAACTTAGAGACGAATGTACAATACTTTCTTACTCTGTGCTGATCGGCCTGAACCAAACTCTCAAAAGGGCTTGAATATTGTATCTGGAAGCGTACAAGAAATTCAGACAGTCTGCTGTTACCGAGCCGTGAGTGGCACCAACACAGCCATCTACTGCCTTCAATTGAGTTTTTGTCTTCACTGTACAGATCAGTATGTTGAAAATGCTTTGCAACAAAACGGCTGGTACTCCTGAAAGAGTAACTGCAGTTTTAACATCAACAGCATGCACACTTCTGTTTTTAAACTAAAAATGTTTTTACAGGGCTGTTATACTGACAATGTAGGGTAGAATATTGTTAATGACTTGCTAATGGCTTATTTGTTTGGGTCAGAAAAATAAATTGTGCCAAGAAAGTGTTTTAATGTGGCATGAATTGATGCTGTTAACACTGTAACACGGAGTGGCTGATATTATGCCTTCTTATCTGGAAATAGCTCCTGGGGCAGAAGTAGCCTTTATTCAACAGATGCGGATTTCAAAACAGGCTTTAGCCCTGTGCTACCTGAATCTCCCCCAGCACCACATGAACTCCCGTCTTCCTCAGCATCTGAGGTTCTTCTTTAGTAACTGGTATAGCTGCGTGCCCTAGTAGTTTAAGTGATTTTATCCAAAATTATGTTAAATTGGTTTGGGACCGACAATCAAACTACCTTTATTAGTGACAAAGGAGTTGTTCTAAGGCCGGTGCGCACTCTGGGTTTTGCAGTACAGACTAGTGATTGCTTGATGATGCTGCTTAGGGCTGCTGTCATGACCAACTGCTAAAAAACCCTGTAGGATTAGACTCAGACTTCCAGCATTGCTAAAACTGGTGCTATATTGAGCTAGTGTTGGAGATAGTGGGATTCTTACCTCAAATGATGTGGTGTCTAGCCTGACCCCTTAAATCGATCATTGCAATGTGTCTCAGCTTCCTGTTGAAGAATGATGTTCTTAGTTTGGCTTTCAACATAGCTTTGATCTTACTTGGCACTGGTGTATTCATAGGTAAAACAGATGAATACCCATGCTTCATTTAGACATCCTGCACGTTTGCAGCAAATTCGTCAAGTCACCCTCAAGTTGCACGTTTCAGATGCTTGTCCTGGTTCTCTGAAATCCAGTTTGGGATAAATGCCAGGTGTGTTGATAATGCACAGCCTCCAACTCAGAGGGCCTACTGTTAATTACCTTTCAGCACACCTCTGAACCCTGGGGTCTCATGAAAAACTTCCAGTGTCTTCAGCTTCTTAGGGATAGAGTAATTTCGCTGGTAAGATTACTTTTTCCCTTGCTGCTTTTCATACGTGTATTCATGGTATGTACAAGGACACCTCGCTCTTAATATGTCAAGAAGCAAGTCTGCCTGCAGTGAGGAAGAGGGGGGAAAATTATTGGCCCTTGAAACACTTGAGTATGGGATTTCTCTGTGCACCTAAGTGTCACCTTAGGGTTGCAAGATGAGTGATGAAGTAAGAGGAAGAGGGAGACCTGCTGCTCAGCGCAGGGAGGTTCTCTGAGCAGTTCCCACTCTTCAGCATTGATTCACTTCCTCTGGTATTGTCAAAATTAGAAATCCTCGTATAGCAGAGTTGCATCCTGCCATCTGGATTCTTAAACGTATTTGAGACTTTAATGGGAGAAGGGAAGTACATTCAGCGCTTAGACATCACCGCTTGGCGTGATTATCTTTTAAACCTCAAAATACTTAAAAAAAAAAAAAAATCTGGATCTCTGTCACTGGAAGCATTTGACAGGCCAGCTCGGATTACCTCTGTGGCATGAAAATGTTAGCTGGTGGTTTAAGCTGATGCTGGGTAGTGAGTATACTGGCATTTGTTGACTCCAGCATAGGAGCAGGAGGAAGAGGAAGACATTGGAGTACCAATGTCTCCAGCAGCTGCTGCTTGGTTTTTCCAGCAGGATTTGTCAGATCTTGTACCTTTTCAATGATCTTGACTGATGCGTAGAACTCGAGGCAGGTGGACATCCACCTGCAGAAGAGTGCCAAGTGTAATTAAACCTAGTGGAGCTGAAATTGTATGTGTCAAGCTCTAGGAAGTCCCTCTCACATAAGGTGTTGGTATGGTGGAACAGGGATTTCAATGCATTGGTTAATGTCAGCTTAGAAATCATGTGCCATAGAAAATGTACAGCACCTTTGTCTTGAAGTGGTCACTGTAAGATGGTTTTTGGGTTTCAAATTTGACTTTGCTCAAGCTGAGGCTTTTCAAAGGCACGTCTCAAAAGGAAGAAACTTCTCCCCCCCCACCCCCGATTACAAGTAACAGATATAATTTTCTATCTGGTGAAGCTTTCCCACAGTATTTAATAGGTTTGCCACAGGGCTGTGCATGCTGGTATTGGTGCCTGGCTATGAGAGGCTGTGATGTGACACTGCCGGGCCTGGCAGGTGATGCCTTTTCCTAGGAGATGCCTAAAGAGTGAAAGAAGGATTGGGTTGATTTTTTTTTTTCTCCCGTTCTCCCTGAAATCTGGCATTCAGTGCTGTTGAAGTACATTTGGTTGCTTCACAAAGATGGATTGTTTCATTCTAGACAATAGTTTATTGGCGATACAGAAACTCAGTATTGTGGCAAAGCCAGGGGAGGCTTGTACCTCCTTTATCTTTGCACAGCATTTCTGCTTCTTACCAGCACTGACTGGTAAGTTTTGTGCTCTCTTATGGTTAGCCAGAGCTGCAGTGACTTCTTAGAAATATGAGTGGTTAGCATTTGCCTCTCTAAGTATGTCATTCAGCAAAACGTTCCTTTGAGTTAATGGCTGCTTTGCAAATGAAAAACGAAGTATATTTCCAAATTGAAATTAGATGTTGAACTGTAAAAACTCTTCAGGACTGAGGCAGTGAGACAGCTGAGAGGGTGCAGGACATGATGGCAATCTTTCTCACCGGCTGCTGTGTCATGAGCTCATGAGTTTGAACTCTCAGAACAAGGCATGTAGCCTCTGAGTGGTTTTACAGCTGAAATATCCCGAGATGAATCTATCAAAGAGAGGGTATCGGAATTAGGCTGTTCAGTAAGCGTGGGGCAGTTGCATCACCTGAAAAAGATAATTCAGAAGTTGTCAATGGTTGGCTCACTTGTATGTGTTTAATGCTGTTAAGCAGAGCTGAAGACTGGTATTACTGATAAACTCCATTAGCCAGTGACTGTAATTAAAACCAAATGGAAGGTGGTAAAAATACGGGCTTTAACAGAGGGGCACTTCCTAATGAGCTTTTTTTTTTTTAAGCTGCTGCATGGATCAGATGGGGAGAGTATATCTGGCTTGTTAAAGTCTTGCTATTTCTTCCCCCTGTCCCTTGCTCCCGTTCAGTATGGTAAGATGCACTCGGGAGTGGCTGTTGGTTCTTGATAGTAAACCTACTGTGATTTAACTGAGCTTTTCTGTGTACATTATGCTATAAGAAACACCTAGATTTACAGGTAAAGGGAGCCCAGCCAGGGCTCTCCTTGGATAACATGTCTTGCCTTGCTTTGTCGCAGGAGGGTGGCACAGACAGGTGAAGGCATGTGCTGTCTCTCTGCATTGTTTTAAAATACATTCTCTGGGATTTGTTTCCTTTTTCTTCCATTCTGGGGACATGGTTCCTTCTTAAGTTTATTTGGTTCCAGCTTAGCAAGGCAGGTACGTTCTCTAACAGCTGTGCTGCAAAATAAAAATGCTGAGTGGTGCTGGTGGGGAAGGAGCAGAGCCTTACCCTGGGGGTTCGTACTTCAGAGCTCCTCTTGCCCACGGGTGCCTGTGGAGGGCTGCACCCAACCAGCCTGCTGCACCTCCTCTGACGATGGCCTTCAGTCTTGCTGCTCTGGAGGAAGGTAAGAGCTCTGTTTTGGGGGCTGGAAAGGAACTGCAATTTAAGCATTCACATCAGCTATTTTACTTGGTAGATCATAGAATCATTAAGGTTGGAAAAGACCTCTGAGATCATCTACTCGACACCTCCATGCCTCCTAAACCATGTCCCGAAGTGCCACATCTGCATGTTTTTTGAACACCTCCAGGGATGGTGACTCCACCACCTCTCAGATGCACGCAGTGTGCAGTTCCCAGATTTCTGTTGGGCAAGAAGGCAGTTTAATTCAGCATGCTCTTGAATGTGCCTTAAAGCAAACTCTATAGACTGAAAAACTAAAAGGGATCAGAATCCGCTGGTGTTGCTTTTTCCCTTGTGCAGACACAAAGCATTCAGTGGCTAAAAATGTGGGTAGGGAATGTCAGGAATCCTCTGGTCCCTTCCCAGATCTAGCCCAGACTTCGTGCCTCTCCCTCAGCTTTTCCATGCAGAAAATGCATTTACCATTTTGCAACGTGCTGGTTACTCCAGAAGAGCAAAATAGTTGAAGCTTCACAGATTTGATGTTTGCTTCCCCCAGTTATAACAACTTTAGATTTTCTTGCTTGTTCTCAGAAACGCTGTTTTATCCCAAATGGGTATGCGTGTGCTTTTCAGACAGCCGGTGCAATGTTTGTACTTGTGCAGAGCATCCAGTGAAAGGAAACGTGGGTTGATCTGGGAGTATTGTGAAAGATAGGTTTGAATACTTAACTTTCCTGGAGTGGAAGCTATGGCTGGTGCCGATTCTCGGGGGAGGATCAAAATCTGTCTGTCTTTTTAGCCAAACTTGCACCAAGAAGTGAAGTTGTTGCAGACACTTGTTGGCATGAAGAGCTCTTATCTTATAAAGATACTCAGTGATGTTGCATAATTCTCCAACTGCTTTGGTCCTGCTTTTAAATGACTCGAGTTTTCCCTCCTGGCTTTGTTCTTCCTGCTTAATAAGATAGCATCATCTAGTGGCTACATCACAGCCTGGGGATGCAGGTGACCTTGCTTCTGGTGTACTTGCTCGTTGTGTCTCAGTGTTAAAGACTGTAACATTCATATATATATATACACACACATATCTCTATCTCAGAATGTTCTCACTTTTCTCAGTGTTAGAATGAATTCAGTATGGTTAGAGAGGACTCGGCTTCAGAGGTGGAAGTTGGTGTGTAGATACGTGTAGTGTTTTACTGGGTATAGTGTCATGAGGTCTGTACATAATTGAGAGAGGTGTAGATGGGTGAAAAAGAACGCTTGACTGGATTGAAAATGTATCTAGGAGATTTATAAAATCTCTTTTTGGTGCTAGTTGATAGGGTTTTTTTTGGTTTGGTTTGTTTTTTTGGTCAGAAAGTGAGGTTTTTGAAGTTATACTTGAAAAATTGGCTCTAGTATTGCCTCAGATTAATCTTGGGAGGTCCAAGCATGTTTGCTGAATTTCCTGTATGTCCTATTTTCTATTTATTAAATCAGAAGATCTGGAATAATCACTTTGCATTTTCTGCTCAGTCTTTTCGTGAACTCTCTGCACCTGAGGCTCCCTCAGGATCCTCAGCAGGATCCCAGACCCCATCAGGATGTGTGGCTGGCAGTGGGATAAATAACCAGGGTACATCACCCTGCCAGCAGCAGGAGCTGGATATTGGTGGGTTTGAGTGTATCTGCCCTTAGGCTTCTCCATTCCTTATCGAACCGAGATACCTCCAAGATCAAAGCTGCAGGGCTTTGACTGTCTCTTCTGTCCGTGTCTGAGCTGGTACGATCAAACTCCCCTTCGTGATCAAGGATAAGACTTTGATACCAATCCAGGTACTGACCTGCACCGACCTCTCCTGCTTGGCCGCACCAGTGTGAGCAATCCCTGTGGGAAATGGTTTTTAAACCTGTCAGATACTTTTCTGAGTCACTGTTTCGAGTGTCCAGGCCTGGGAGGGGGTGACACGATGGCAGCAGCAGAGCGTGGTGAGTGGTCTCCTGGAGTTTCCTGCTCATGTGTGACGTGGTGGTGTTGGTTGGGATGTCTCAGCGGAGGCTCTTGTGCTGATGCTCCCTGCGTTCACATGGAAATGTCAGTGAGTTTGGAGGAGGAAAAACTGGTCTACAGAACAAACTTGCTAATTTATTAGAATTAAAAGAAGCCTGAGATTTTCAGTGATTTTCAATGAATTGTAAGTTACATACTCAATTCTCTGTCAACTCTAGATGGTTTTGGACTTGTAATTCCCATAATCTGTTTTGCTTTATTTTTCTGGCTGCAGACTTCTGCTCCTCACTCCAGTGCTTTGTGTTTCTAATCTTCTGGTAAAGTTAACGTGGGGTTTTTATGATATATTAAGCTGAAATGGTTTGCAAAAACACTTTACAACTGCAAGGGCACTTTGGAAATCTAGCATTTCAGCTGATGCCATTTCTCTTTCTTACTGACTGGGACTTGTTCTTACTTAAAACACATTTGTTCAAAGTGAAATGCATTCAGTAGAAGACACGTTTTGTTTGAGGCTCAGATCTTAGTTCGAGCCCATGAATAATGCAGGTGCTTCTTGCTCCTGCTTAGTCTTGGCTGGCAGGTATAGTGTATACCTACATAATTTTGATCTTTTCATCTATAGTGTTCCTAGAAAGACCGGAGGGCTTGCTGTCTACTCCATGCTCAGCTCTGGTATCATTACAAACTCTTGTCCCTCTTCTGCAATGAGTCTGGGTGTGTTTTGAGCCAGATGTTGAGGCGGTGTGAAGCTGTGCTGATGTACAGCAGTTGGCAGTCTGGTTCCTTTCTCAAGGTGTTTCCTCTGTTTGAGTTGTGTGCGAGGGGGAGATCACTGTCTTTAGAAGATTAAAAAAACCTTAAAAAAAAAATTCATGGATGCAAGTTTGACGAGAGTGTAGGCTGTAATCTAGTGCCAACCAATAAACACGCCAGTATTTCACACACGGCTCTGCTTGCTGCGTGGTCTCTCTTCTTCCCAGTGCTGTTACCCTTGTACATGAACTTGGGGATAAGGCAATAGCATGTCAATGGAGGATAAAGCCCTCCCTGAAGTGGCTTAGTACATTCACAGTCTGGAAAAGAAAATTTGGAGGGATGTCACCAACAGCCTGATGGTTGAGGCAGGCTTGTCTGAGTGGGGAGGGCACGCTGCAATAAAACCAGGGTGAATTTTAAGGCACGGCGTAGTCTCATTCAGACGTTTCTGGTCCTGACCAAGAGCCTTGTGGAGCAGAAGTGATCCTGACTCTGAAGCTGCTCACACCTATTTCACAAAGTGCTCACCAATAGCCCCTCATGTGGAAATAGCCCCTTGCTGAGGGGGAGGCTGGGTGCCACCTGTGCCGAGAGCACTGGCACCCACCATTAACTGGTGGTGACAGCCTTGGGCAAAGCATGCTGCAGATCGCTGCTGCTGCCCTGGCAAGGGGAGCAACAAGGGCTGGAGATAGTGAGAAATGTGTTCAGAGGTGCTGGTGTAGGTCAAGGGAAAATAACATAAGCTGCTTCAGACTCTGTTCTTACAAATGCCTGCTGTGTTTGTGCTCCACATGTGTGTGTGCACACACAAATGATGTACTGAAGTCCGGCCACTTTCCCAAAACCCATGGTCAGGCTCAGGGTATCCCTAACCCTTTGGAGGTTTGATGCCTTCTCTGCCTTCCTGGGAAAGGTGAGCAGCAGGACATGCTCAGAGGCTGTTGGAAGGAATTCGGGATCAGCACCAGGGCACACCTGGGAAGCGGACAGGGCTCTTCGCACCATGGCAGGCTGCCTTCAGTGTGTCCCGCTGTCCTTGCCACTGGCAGGACAGGACCACTTGGCACCTTCCTCGGCTTTCACGTGCTCCAGCGAGAGCTGCTGCATCCCTCTGCCCCACGCTGTGCCCAGCTGAGGGGGGAAACGGGTGTGCCAGGGGCAGCTCCCATCTCCACAGGTGCCCAGTGCGGCACCTTGGAGCCATCCCTTACCCTAAATGCCCCTGTTTCTCCCCAGCTTGGGGGCTGGGCTCTGCTGATGCCCCAGTGGAAGTGTGACCTGGCTTTGCCCAACTCCCAGGGCTCTGGTATCGCCCTTGCTCAGCCAGGTGGGGTTTTCTCTTTTTGGGATGTGAAGCAAAATTCTGGGCAGGATCCACTTTGTGTGCAGCCCAGTGACAGGAGTGAGGGTGTAAATGCAGCCATGGGAGCTCTCATGTTTATCTGCAAAGCAAATGTATGCTGCCTTGGAGGTCCATCCCTTACCTTGCCCCTTGCAAATTCCCTTTGGGATCTGAATGCAGCCAGGCTCCTCCTGTGCCGTGTTATTGCAACAAGGGAAAACACACCAGCTTGTGCACAATACCCTCACATTTACAGCTGTGGTGTGGAGCTGAGGGCAAAATTAATCCCTGCTGACACCTTTGTGGGCGAGCGGTGAGGCAGAGCTGGAGCAGGCTGTGCTCCCCTGGGGGTGGGCAGCAGCACTTGCTTTCTGGACGGGTGAGCAGCTGGAGGGATGTTCTGGCTGGAAATCCAGCCACTCATGCTTAGCTGCTTAAACGGGAGCTTAGGGGCTCAGCAAAGCTGTCCCCAATTATCTGCTGGGGGTCAGGCAGTGCAGAGGAGGGGGCTGATGGCTCTTGCAGCCAGTTTGGGAGCAGAAATAACCCCATGTCACTATTCTAGTTCTTGTTGCCTGTCAAAAATTTGCCCCCCTGGCTGACCCCACGCTGGTCATAAAGGTGCTGCATCCCTGGGACTGGTGGCGATGCTGCCCTCAACCCCCTGGCATCCTTCCCCCACCCTGGGAGTAAGTAATGGGGAAATTTCCCTGGGGATGAGCAGCCCCTGTGCTGCCCAGCCTTGACTCCCCTTTTTCCTCATCTGCATGCTCTGGGCAGCGGTGGATGGGGAAAAAATACTCACCTGGGATTTGGGGATACTGCGTGTGTGCAGGGTTGCCTCTGGCCATCCAGGGGGGCTTGGTGACTCCCCTGGTCTCCTCCCAAGGCATGCTGCTTCCCCCAGGACACCGTATGCTCCTCCAGCCAGGCCGGGCTGGCTGTGCACTCCCACTGGCCTGTGCTTGCTCCCACTCGCTCGCTCTCTCCAAGGAACTTTCCTAGAAATTGCTGGATTTATTTTTAGCCACGGTATGGCAGTACTGGGCTGGGAGGGGATGGGCAGCAGCGGGTGGTGGCGGAGTGGGAAGCCCACATGGTGTTGATGTGCTCCCGCTGCCTTGGCTGGCTCCTGCCCTGGCAGCGGGGGGCTGGGGTTCCAGCCCCACTGTGCATTTCCCCCATTGCAGCAGTGCTGACCCATCCCAGCCCCTTTGTGCATTAAGGAGCGCATGAGGATGGGCTGCGAGGAGAGCTGCTGCTGTGCACACAGGAGTGATGCCCTGCTCAGGGTGCGAGGCTTCCCCAGACCCTTCGAGCCGATGCTGACCCCCAGAATCTGCCTCCCCTGCTGCTAACAGACCCAGCTCACATGGTGAGATGGGCGCTGGGATGGAGGCGATGCTCCTCTGGCTTCGTGTGAGGATGGATTTGGGGAATGTGGGGGACTGAGGCTGTGGCTGGTTTGGGAAGGCTGTATGGGGCAGGGAGGGTCAACACAGACAATGGGACCAGTGTGACCACTGGGGACAGTGGGGTCAGCGAGGGTGCTGTGGACAGCAGAGTTGCCAGGGCCAGTGAGACCACTGGCACAATGGGAACAGCAGGGTCAGGTGCTCTCAGGACAGCTGGTACTCTTTTCTGGGCTGTGGGATCCCCCCAGAATGGGGACAAGCCACCCTGACCCCTTCCCACCCTCTGTGAGGGGCTCCGGCATCCCCCACTCCACACCATGCCTGGCCAAGGGCATCTCCACTCCTGCATCCCCAGAGTCCCCTGTGGCCATGGTGCATCAGCATGGTCCCCGAGCCCTGTCCCTGGGCTGGTGCAGGGACCAGGACACGAAAATAACCCGGTGTGGGCTGGGCAGGGGGTAAGGGCAGGTGGTAGAGGCAGGAGGAGGAGGACCTGGGCTGCATGGCTGGTTGGCCTCTTGCTGGGCAGGCTCATCCCAGGGGCTGCAGAGCAGGAGCTGCTTTTCCCTAACACTGCCATCCTGCTGGCGCAGGATGCTCTCGGTGCTCTGCGGTGGCACTGAGCCCCATCCTGCCACCAGCCCAGGCACCAGGAGCCGTGTACTCCCAGCACCGCCATCCCCAGGCTCCTCTCTTCCACTTTGTTGCATTCGGTTATTATTTTTTTTAGCTACCAGGAGGCAAAATGGGGCTCCGTGCTCCCCGGTGTCCCCCACTCCCGCCTGACCCACTTAACGGGGCCATCTGGTCCCCGCACGGGCAAAGCGGATTAGGGCGGGGGATCAGGGCTGGGAATCAGGGCTGGGATGCTGCCACCGCCCCGGGGCTCTGTCGTGGGTGGCGCTGCCGGCGCCATGACAGCCCCCGCCCGGGGTCCCTGCAGGTCCAGCCGCAGCGTGAGCCCCGGCCAGGAAAGGGACCCACAGCAGCCCTGGCCGGCCGGCCTGCCTA
>VZTL01037871.1:200682-211147 GCA_013400535.1 Scopus umbretta | reverse complement strand
AATATCTCCCCCCCCCCCCCCCCCCCCCGCCTGAAGGGAGCCCGGCATGGCTGGACCTGTCTCACTGCATAGCTGCAGTGAGGACAGCTGCCACAGGAAGGCACTGGTGGCTTTTGCTGCAAGTCTGGGGATATGAGATGCTGAGTCCAGATTTGGGACTGGAGTGATGGTGTGGGGACTGTGGGCTGGGGTGTGTGGCAGCCTGCAGGACCGACTGGGGGTCCCGGGGGGCCGGCAGTGCTCCCAGCTCTGGCCAAGGTTGGCTTTTGATCTTTGCTGCACAGATTTCTCCAGATCATTTTTCATTGCCCAGTGAAAACCAACCCACCAGGCTGAGCCCCCCACCCTGTAAACACCAACCCCTGCTGCTGGGGTGCTTTCTCCCCCTGGGACCCTGCAGCCCCCTCCTCTCCTTCCCCAACGCCGAGCCCCCTTGGAGATGAGCGATGCACCCACCCTCATTTCCTGCCGTGTCCCAGGGGATGAGGGCTTTTCTGGACTTTGCTATAGCCAATGCACAGGAGAACCCCCCTGGGATGCCTTGCCCAGGGTGCAGGGAACTGCGCCACCCTGGCATGGCCAGAGCATACAGCTCGGGGTGAGGTTTGGCTGCTGAAGGCAGGCTTGATGGCAAAGCCTTTTTTTTTTTTTGTTTGTTTGTTTTAATTGGCTTATGGTGTGAGGAACTGTGAAACCTAGGCCGTGTTTTATTGCAGTGCATATTGCACCGGATAAGATGGGAGTAATTAAATGCGTGCTACTGCTTGGCCCCGCTCGAGCATGGGCTTGTCCCCGAGCGGTGGCAAAGGACCCCTCTGTCACCAGGCTGGGTGCTCTGCTTCAGTGTGGGTGTCCCCATGTACCCCAGTGTACCCTGCCAGTGGTGGAGGAGATGTCCCCTCCATGCCATTGGTCCCCAGACCTACTTGCCCCAGGGGTTTGGTGCCTGGGTGCTGCCGAGCACATCTGGGTGCCAGAACCTCCTGTTGGAGCCTGGCCTGAGCAGGGGTTTGGCTTATTGCCTAGGAATTGATCAGGTTATGGGTGAGAATTTTTTACTAGTTAATTTTAATGGCTAGGTCAGAAGAGTTTCTCTGTGGGAAGCTGTTCTCTAGGCAATAAAAGTATCTTTGGCTGATGGTGCTGACCCTAAATTTCCAGGTATGGTGCCAACAAGCACCCTGCAAGGGCTGTGGCTTCACCTGCTGCCACTTCAGCAAATGCACGGCGAGCAGCTCGTGCTGAGCCGAGGCAAGCAAAGGAGAAAAGCGCTGCTGTGGGGAGGCTGCTCCACGCTCCCAGGCTGAGCACCAGAGCCAGCGGGAGGTGATGCTATGCTGTGCCATGAGTGGGGGCCTGAGCTGGGGATATGGGACCCCCACTGCCCCAAAATGCTGCTCAAAAGTGAGCTCCTTCATGACCAGCTGCTCCCTCCATGGCACGGCTCCCGCATCTCACACCCTCCTGGGCTCCTGTGACCAGACCTTGTGGTATTGCCAGGGCTGGGAAAGAGAAAAAGCAAGAAATACTAATTATTATAATAAAGGGTTTGAATATTGTGCAGCTAAATGGGGCCATGGCCCCCTGCTGAACTCTGCAAGTGGAGCAAAATATGAAGGAGGCCTTAATTAATTGACCAGCATCCAAACTGAGAGCAGAAAGAGGCAGGTGGGGGGCAGGGGGGGATGCCATCCGCAGGCATGTAATTACAGGCACGTTGGGCTGCGTGTGTGCGAGGGGTGGTGGACATGACTGGGATGGGGCTGGATCGGATCTGGGGTGATGCTGGGGGAGACGGTCCCTTCTGGAGTGGCTTTGCTGGTGCAAAGAGATGCAGCCATGGGGATGGGGCATCTCTCAGGTTTCCTCTTCATGATGCAGCATCCATCCCACCTCTTCCCAAGCCCTTTTATGCCTCTTCCAAAAGCCACTTCCTTACACAGGTGGGGACACACCGATACTGGCTGGGGGGGGCCCTTGCCAGCAGAGCCCCTCTCATTGCAGCACCTGATCAATGAGGAACATAATTACTCTTGCAAAGGCAAATCCATGCCGGCCTTGAATGCTTGGTCACGCTCCAAGGAAGACAGTGTTTCCTTGCAAAGGATGAGGTCATGAATATTTTATGCCCAAGGAGGATATTTCTTTCAGGAGGTTGTTGCATGAATTATGGAAAAGTTGGGAGGAGAAGATGGGTGTTATTTTGATGTGGTTGGCTCCGTGGTGGAGGCTGCCCTGGTGCCACAGGGCTTTGCTTGCCCGGGGTCCCTTTCCCTGCATGGGGGGCAAGGTCTGCCCCTCGCCCCTCACTGTAGCAGCAGGGAGGGCATGCTGGAGGAGCCCTTGGTGCAAATCCATCCCAATTTGGGGTGGTTTGCCTTCCAGCAGCACAGGGTGGTGCATGCACAGTGAACGGAGCAATTTTTGCACAGGGTCAGATGTGGGACGAGTGCCTTAACTGCTGGCTTGGAGGCCTTTGAGAGGGGTACGGTGGCTTCCCTGCGTGCTTGGAGGGGAGAAGCAAGGCAATGGCAGCCTTGCTGGCCCACTCCATGCTCCTCCTTGCTTTTGCCCATCTCCTGTGTGTCTTCATGCCTGGCTGGAGGCCCGAGATGCTGATGCTTGGTGGTGGGCCCCTCCAGCATCCCATGGCTTTCCAGCACTGGTCCTTCCCCAATGGCTCGGGGGTTGTTTCTGGCGGGGAGCTGGCAATGTGCTGCTCTCTGGCCAGCCCTGTCCTGCATCCTGGGTGCTGCTGCCGCTCTGCTCCAGCACAACCGGTCGAGAAGGACAAGGGGATTAACTCTCTGCACTATCAGTGGCTTTCATGTTAGTTAATATGTAAAGATTTTCCTCTAATTGTCCTGTTGGTGCACAGAGAGTATGTGCTGTCTGGCTGTCACAGTTAATTTTAACACCAAATATGCTTTCCCCTTCCTTTTTCTCTTTTTTTTTTTTTTTTTTTTTTTTTAANCACAAAAATTTTTTCCCCTTCTCTTTTTTTTTTTTTTTTTTTTTTTTTTTTTTTTTAAATAAGAAAGCATTTCCAGCTGCCCATGATCCCTGTGGGTGGAAAAACCCCTCCTGCATCCAAATGGAAACCCAGCTGGAGCTGTCTGCCCCTCTCTCCCTGGGACTACCCCCCCCCGCCCCCCCTGCCTCATGCCAGGCTTGGGGGACTGGGCTGTGTCCCTGGGGTGTTGTGCTGGGGATAGGGAGATATCTCTGACTTTAAAGAGAAAATGGGCAGGGGAGAAAAGGAAGGTTAGTCCAGAGGACCTGGGCAGCATTGCTAGAACCTCCGGCACCTCCAAGGCTACATGGGGGGGAGGGGGGGGGGGGACTTCTGCACTGTGCCAGGCTCTTGCTGCAAGATGAAGCTTTAAAAACAGGATAGGATATAAAAGCCCCCACTCATTGCCCTCAGCCCTGCTTCAAATGCAGGTGGAAGTGGCTTCTGCTTGGTGCAATATTTAGCCTAAAATACATAGCTGCGTGGCCAGTGCTGCCAGCTTGTTGGGCGACTCCATGTCTTGGGTCCTGCCCTACATCCCTCCAGGGCTTCAGAACCCTCCTTGGCTTCGTGTCTTTGCTGTGGCAGCAGGACAGTGGCTTTGGCCAAAGCTGCATTACCAGCATCCCAAACCTGTGTTTCTGCAGGACGTGAGGTGATCTGAGCAGGGGGTGTGATGAGTTTGAACTGTCTCTGCACTGGTTCAGGTGTAGGTCCTGTGTTCTCTGGAGCACCAGCAAAAAAGCTGCTGAAGGTGCATGACGAGAGATTTACAATGTAACGTTGTGCCTTGGCTCTTCATGTTTCTGTGTTGTTTAGACCCAAAATCCAGAGTAATCACTTGCCCAAAATAGCCTCTGGCTGCTCAGCCACGTCCCTGGGCCAGCACCACGTGAGCCTGTGCTCTCTGACACAGACCAACTCCTCCAAACCATTAAATCTGTCACGGCTATTTTATTTTTAAGGACTGTTTAAAGGCTTTTAGCACTGAGGAGGGACAGCTGGATGTCAGTGGAAAGCGAGAGCAAGAAGGTGCTGCGGGGTGTTTGCTGCCCTTCAGCATTAGCTGGAGAAGCATTGATGATGCTTCGTACTGTGGCCATATCCTGCCCCAGAGAGCTGCTTGTGGGACAAGAAACCTGTATTCTTCCTTTTCCCTTCTTTTCCCCATCAGCTTTTTCAGGAGGGTGGGAACAACTTGGGAGGAGAGGAGGGTTGGGTCCAGTTTCCAGTTTTCTTTGCCTCTGGGTGAGGTCTGGCATTTTGCTCAGCTGCAGTTCCAAGTAGGGAGGAGAAAAAAATTAAATCAATGTGTTTTGTCAAAGCATTTGCATGTGTGTCCATGGACAACTCTTGACACTTTCTGTCTGGACATGTCCCAGCCCGTCCCATGCTGGTAGCATGTAAAGTAACTGCTTTTTGTGCCGCCTGCTTGGCTGCTGCTCGTGTGTGAATTTGACCCAGTGAATTAAGCAACGGTTCCTTTTCATCCTCCTTTGTAAACCCTGGCTTCCAACTGGGATGGAACCAACTCACCAGTTACACTGTGTGCATCGAACTGGAGAGCACGGCTGACAGCAGCCCTCATGTCTCCAGCAGGCAGCAAAGTGGGGTGCAAGCCTGGGGTGTAAAGCTCCCGAATCCCCTCTCCCTTCCCAGCATGGCCGTGTCAGAGCAGCAGCCACAAGAGGGAGGCAGGACATCGCCCAGAGGATGGAGCTGGCTGAAGGCCGGAGCAGCAGGGTGGAAAATCCCCATTTGTGCGGGTTATGGCTTTGCTGCAGCTCCTCAGGGAAGGGCTGCAAGTGCAGGGCTTGGTCCCAGATGGGTGTAATATGGGGATACAAGTTATGGGTTGTGCGGGGAATAAATGAAGCCCAGGTGATGCTGGGAGTGCCAAACGGTTGCAAAGTGTGTGGTGAAGTGTCACACCATCCAGGCAATGTGTGCTGGATTAGTGCATTTCTATCACAAAACTGGCATTCTTATTTAATTGAGCAAAACTCCAAGTTGCTGGAGCCTCCAGTACCTACTCACAAGGTCCGTCCTGGGGGCAAAGCCAGCAGCTTTTCATTGACTGAGGTTTGAGCCCAGCTGGATCCATCAGTGCACTGAGCTGTGCCAGCCTCTGCTCAGTGCCTGGGGGTGCAATGTGGGTGCCGAGGGGCCATGGGGTGGGTGGCTCTGGTGCCAAAAGCTGTCTCCTTGCTGGTACTCTTGCTGTTAGGTGGAAGTGTTGCCGAGAAGAGCTCTGGTGCTGCCTGACTCTGTGCTCAGAGAGTGTTGAAAGCCAGGCAGGCATGAGTCCTTTGCCCTCCTGAAATATGGAGGCAGTGAGGTACAAAGGGGAATTTTTAGGCTGGATGCATTCAGGAGAGAGGAATAAATCCCCAACAAGAGACTCTAATGTTACAGCTGGAGGAGGCTTGGCCAGGGATGGGTATTGCCATAAAGCCGCGGTGCCAGCTGCTGCCCTCAGCCACTCGTGGAAGAGTGGGACCAGGGCCCCAGCACTTGCTCCATCCCCTCAGTGCTGGCATGTTTTAATTTTGGGAAAAGCCCACAAGCCCAGGGCAAGTCTCCCCTTGGTGGCCTCCAGCAAAGAGGCAGGTTGGGGTCTGGCTGCTTGACCTCAGGCAGGGTTCTGCTGGGGGTCCTGCATCAGCTGGGTGGGATGCAGGTGCTGGGCAGGACTCTAAGTTGTGTGAATGCTGCTGGTGGGGGCTTGGCAGCCCCCAGTGTGGGCAAGGGGCAGCCAGAGGGGCTGCCAGGGAGCTGGCACAGCCGCAGAAGCCTTCTTCGCAAGGAAGAGGAGGAGTTGTCGCTCACAGCCTGCAGCGGAATCATCCCTCTTTCATTGCTAATTCCCTCCCGCAAGCCTGGATGGGATTTTTTTTTCTCTCCATTTCTTTAAAATGCAACTCTTTCCATCAAAATCTGGTTAGTCATGAAGCGTATAATGAGTTTTATATATATTTAAAACGGTCTGACATTCGGCATCCCATTATCCTCACTCCTCGAGAGAAACATGGACTCGATGTGTGAATGTTGATCCAATAAGAGCGCAGTCAGTACCATTTTCACTCTCTGAAATATCCATATCTATTACCCATATTCATGTGCTGTTTGTGTGTAGGAGTCTCTTTCTTGTGGAAAGAAATCCAAGGCTGCTTTTTTTTTCCTTGGGCCTGTTATTTAGGTATTACTTTTGGGCAAGCCAAATTATTTTGTTGCTTGGTTTTATTTTGCAATTTTGTTTATTCCTACTTCCTTCAGTAAATCCCATCTCCAGCTCTGATTGCCCAACACAGGAAAGCTTGGTGGCTTTTTGCAAGCAGCTTGTGTAATTTCTGCTCACAAATGGCTGTGGGGGGCTGAGCCCGGGTCACCCTGCTCAATCCCGAGCCCAGAACACCCTACAGACTTCCATCAGAGCTTTACCCATTCCCCATTCTCTTGCTGAGGCTCTTCTCTGCTTGACGTCAGTGAAAACATTCCCTTTGCTGCAAAAAAAACCTAAGGAGCAGGACAAAAGCGTTGATATGTTCTTCTTTCTTTCTTTTTCCCTCTTAAATCCTTCTCCTCCTCTTTTCTTGCAAACCAGCCTTTCACTTCCTTCTGTGCCACTGACACCAAGCAGGAGCCCTTGACCTGCCAGAGCCCTTTGCTGCTGCTCCTCCCAGCTTTGTGAGTGGGACACCAGAAAAACATCCTCAGCTCTCCCCACCCCGACTTACCCTGCAAACATATTTTTCTTTAAATACACAAGAAAATAGCTCTTGCTGGAACTCCTGCATTTTAATTGTGTAGATATTACAGCTAATTACAGTTCTATTAATATTTCACTTTGAATTAAAGATTTACTTTCCCCACTCTTCTATCCAGAAGGGAATTAAATCCACACCCTAAGCAATTGCAGGTGCTGGAAATGCAACTCACAGATAAAAAGGACTGTGCGTGGTTCCTGTGCCTGTGTCTTTTACGTGAGTGACCTGTGAAGAGGAAGGAGGTGGTAGTGGCTTGGCATAAATTATTCAAAGCCCTTCTGCACAGCTGAGGTGGAGAGTCCAGTCCATAAGATGTGGTTTCCTNCTCGCCGCAGCGGGCAGGGCCCGCAGAGCCCGCCGCAGGGCAGGGCATGGCAGGGGGAGAGAGAGCCGGCGCTTTGCTCAGGCCAGCGGGGAAGGGGCTGCCCCTTCGAGCTTGGAGGGGCTTTGTGGGGTAAGACCCTTCCCCGGAGCCGTGGAGGTATCCCCGGTTCGGGGCAGGGAGCCCCACTCTGCGTGCAGACACACGCTCCCGGGTTTGTTTTCCTCTCCGGAGTGCTCGCCCGCTCCTCGGCGCTTTTGGGAGAGCAGATCTGCGGTTCGCTTCACAAGCCGCTGGGGAAGTTGGCAGCCGTGGGAAAAAAACGGAGAACTCTCCCACAGCCTGCCTGGGTGCAGNAAAAAATAATAAAAAAAAAATTGCAAGCAGCATGTCTCCCTGGTGGTGCTCAGTGGCTTTAGCAGTGCACATGGTGACCTTCCTCGCTGGAGAGAGGCCAGGGAGTTGGGATGCTGAATGCTACACAGCCAGAGCTGTGCCTGTCTGGAAGACAGACATGGGCCGAGCAGGCTCAGGGCATGCCAGAGCCTGGTGCCCGGGGGTCTGCAGGTCCTGGAGGTTCAGGGAAAGACTGCTGGTGGCCTTGGAGACGCTGGAGCATCCTGCAAGGATGGACATGAACACGGAGCTGGGAATTGGCTTGGGGCGTACTCCTCCAACCCTGCCTCTGGGACAGGAGAGGCAGCGACTTGTTTAGTTCCTCTTGTTTTGAGCCTGATGAAGTGATATTGATCCTATGGAGGATGGTACTGCATCCATTTGCTGACGGTATCAAACTCTTCTGGAGTACTTGATCATGTTTTGACCCACGTGCCGAGGAGGAGCCCTGGCTGCAGCAGCAGCTACCTTTGTGGGATTGCTGAACCGCTTTCGGGGTAACTGCGCACTGGCTGCTCCCCTGGTATTGCTGGGGCATCTCCCATCTGTCCCTGTGCCCTCCTATCCGTCCCCCTCAGCCGCCACAGCCTGGCCTTTCCTGTTATGACAGGGGAAGCTCGACAGCATCGGCCTGAGCCAGGTTTCCAAATGTTAATTGTGTTTTGACATTCTCAATGGTGATATGAGCGCTGATGATATTTTGGCTTCTGGATGATGATGGGGAGAGACATGTGAGAAGGGGAGATGTGCGGTCCATAAGGTTAGGAGAAAAGAAGAGAGACACTGCCAGTTGCAGCCATGGTAATGAGAGCATCCCTAGTGGCAAGAATATCCCCTAAATCCCTGGGACTCGGGTCCCCAAGACTTAGGGGGGTGGGGTGTGTGTTGAATGATGGTTATTTTCCATCAGAGACAGGGAAGCAGTGAGCACCGAGCATGCCCTGGCGAGCAGGCTGCTGGTGCAATTCAGGTGATGCTTCAGCCCAAACTTCTGCACAATTTAGCCCAGACACCTTCCCCCAGAGATTCCTTGGGACCTGGGCAAAGCAGGGCAGGCTGGCTGCTCTGCTCTCTGAGCAGAAGGGCCCAGGTGAGTCCTTGCCCCCCTGAGAGCCTTTTGGAAATAAGTCATGGACCCCCAAGACAGGTGCCAGGTGAAAGCTGCTGCTCTGGAGCCCCGCTCAGGGCCAGGAGGTTGCTCCTGGTGGGGCAGATCGCAGCTAAGTGTCCCCTCCCTATCAGCCACAGTGCAGAGGTCCTTTTGCTTCGATTCCTGGCATCGGTGCTGGCGTGGATGAGGGTTGCACACTGTGTGTTCATGCATGGTGGGGCTGGATGGGGCTCTCCCCCTCCTGGTGCTGCGCTCCCTCACATCAGAGCAGAATAACAATGAGAACCTCTCCGGCTCTCGCTGTAAACGAAATCACTGCAACAGCTCGGTCTCTCTGCAGGAGACAGCACTCTGGCCATGATCCCGTGAGCATCTGAATCCATGGGAATATCACCACTTATTTTAATGGCAGGAGGGCGGCTGGCCAGCTTTTCAGGCAAGTGATTCTCACTGGAGAGCACGTAGCTCCTTCAAAAGAGCGTTGAGCTGGGAGCCAGGCAGCCCTGAGTGCTTCTGGAAAACCTGCTTGTCTCCAGCCTCCTAAAGAGGATCTGGGCGACGGGGCTGCGATTGCCAGCCCTGAGCCCTTTGCAGCAGCACCCTTCCTGTCTGGGACCTGGCTGACCCCGCACCAGGGTTGGTGTTTTGCTATTCCAAGCAAGCAACACAAATCAACCCTGTGGGAAGGTGAGGCTGGAAACGCGTGCTAGAAGGGCTGTGATTTACTTTTTGGTGCTGGAGGCACAGGTGCAGCTGTAGAGAGCTCTCCGTGCAGCCAGGTCCTTCCCCCCACTGGGGTCCCCGCATGGGCTGGGTGCTCTCGCCACCCCAACATGCAGGCAGGTGTACTCCCTAATCGCTCCGGTGACCGATTATCTCACAGTCATTACTGTGATGGATCGGAGCAGTTAATGTGTCAATGGCCATTACTAGGGAGCTGTGTTTTCTCTGGATTAATGAATCGACACACCACAACAGGCTCCTCAGAGCTGCTGGGGCCTGGAGGGGTGGTTTGATAGTGAAAGGAGGTGATGCATGAGCCATGCGCCATGGGCACATGTGCGGAGCAGGGTGCTGACATCGTTTTATGGAAGCTGAAGAGAAGGGCAATGGTTTGGGGTGACGTGGCTCTGGTGAGAGCTTCCTCCCTTGTCACTGCCCCGAGGAGCTGCTCCCACCATAAAGAGGGGAAAATTCGGGATGACTGCTAGTGCACACAGCGGGAGATGGAGCCTCTCAGCAGCCTGGCGCAGGGGACCCGTCCTGTGCCCACGCCATGCACCATGCTCCTTGCAGGGTCTTGCACGGCTTGGCAAACACTGGTGCGTTTGCACCCATGGGAGCTGTCGTGGGCCTTCACCTCCGCAAATGTTGAAATCAGAGGACGTGACCTGTGGAAAGCTCTTTAGCACCGCGGGGTCTGGAGGCCTGGACGCCTGTCAGTCCTGCTGCTGCGTTCATGGCCACGGTGATGGCTGCAGGTGATGGGAAGGGACAGAAGGAAAGGACAAGTACAAGCAAAATACGTCTCGATGCTAAGGACCAGGAGGGGAGAGGTTCTGGGGACAGCAGGGCATGAGAGAGGCCAGGTCTATCCCCCCTCCCGCCGGCCGGGGCTTTTGCAGCCCTCGGTGGCCGCTGCTGGTCGGCGGAGGGGGGCTGCTGCCGTTTCCCCCCCGCTGGGAGCCGGGGAGCCGCCGGGGGCGGGTGCGGGGGTCCCTCGCCACCTCCGCGGTGCGCTAGTGCTTTAAAAGGCTGGCAAAGCCGGCGGCGGGCTTCCCAGCGCCTCTTCATGCAAAACTTCCCCGGCCCCGGCCCTCCTCCTCCTCCTCTCCTCCTCCTCCTCCTCCTCCTCC
>VZTL01037871.1:135745-200551 GCA_013400535.1 Scopus umbretta | reverse complement strand
CTCGCCGCAGCGGGCAGGGCCCGCAGAGCCCGCCGCAGGGCAGGGCATGGCAGGGGGAGAGAGAGCCGGCGCTTTGCTCAGGCCAGCGGGGAAGGGGCTGCCCCTTCGAGCTTGGAGGGGCTTTGTGGGGGAAGACCCTTCCCCGGAGCCGTGGAGGTATCCCCGGTTCGGGGCAGGGAGCCCCACTCTGCGTGCAGACACACGCTCCCGGGTTTGTTTTCCTCTCCGGAGTGCTCGCCCGCTCCTCGGCGCTTTTGGGAGAGCAGATCTGCGGTTCGCTTCACAAGCCGCTGGGGAAGTTGGCAGCCGTGGGAAAAAAACGGAGAACTCTCCCACAGCCTGCCTGGGTGCAGCCCCGCCGCCCTCCTCCTCCTCCTCCTCCTCCTACTCCTGGTGTGATGAGTTTTCCATGCTCTGCCAGCTGGGTTATTTTTCTGTGGGCTGCTTCGGGTTTGGGGGGTTGCCTGCCGCCTTCAGCGGTGGGTCGATGGTGAGACTGTGGAGTGAGTCGTTGCCTTTGCTGCCGCCGGGTGACCTGTGGATCTGGGCTTGACAGGGGGATGGCACAAAGACCGGAGGAGCTCACCGGTACTGGCCGTCTGCCTGAGGCAGGGCCCGGGGAGGGAAGGAACCCAGCCGATCTGTTGAATGCAGCGATAAGCTTGGGAAAATGCCGAGAGAAGTGCCAAAAAGAAGAAAAGCTTGTTTCATTCCCTCCCTTTGCTCCCTGTAAGCAGGGATTTATCCACACCAGGGCAGCAGGCGAGGGGCGCGGGGGGATGTACTGGGCAAGGCTCTGGCTGGGGGGAGAGCTGGGGCGAGACCCTCCTCCCTGTGACCTGCCACCTCCGTTCTGAGAGCTGCTGTCCGATGGGATGCATAGAGATCCTGGCTGCTTTCGGCCAGCCTGATTGAGCTGGGAGGATGCAGCATCGGGTGCTGCAGCAAGGGTGGTGGGTCCCCACAAGCAGCAGCAGCTGCGGGCTCCAGCTGCCCCAGGGTGGGGGGGCACAGGCAAGCCCCTTCTGGGGAGGGAAGCGGGTGCTGGGCTGGTGGTGCTGACCTGCACCCAGGATGTCGGGGCAGCAGAGGGGGAGCTTCAGGGGGATTTTACAGCAGGAACTGAAGCTTGGGTGCAACCCTGGTCTGGCTCTGCATCCCAGGGGCCAGCGTCATCCTGTGGAGGAGCCTGCTGGCTCCCCGAAAAAGGGTGTCACGTGCTTCAACTTTGGCATCAGGCAGAAGGAGGATGGATTTGTCAGCTCAGCCACCCCCTTCCAGCTCTTCCCAGAAAGGCAACGGCTTGAAGATGTGGCAGGTCCTAATTATAACATACACAAACCCGCTCCCGCCGCCCTCCCCAGCTTTGCGTCCGCTGCAGGCACTGTCTTTTCCTCTTGGGCTTCGCATCTAATAGAGGGGTTTCTTCTGCGGGGCGTTCTGGTTCCCTGTGCCTCTGTGCTGTGGATGGCCCTGCACAAAGCCTGGCTCAGGACTGGGGTCTCTGCCCCTGCCAGGGCTTTCCCAGACTGGGTACAGGCAGGGGCTCATGCTGCCAGACTGTGGTCTTGGGGCGTAGGTGTGATGGGGCGCAGAAATGCTGGGCAGTGCCGTGGGCACCGCTGGGGACTGGCAGTCAGGCCGCGCTCTTGCTCTGAGCCAGCGCCATCCCAGTTTGCAGAAGATGATCAAAAATTAATAGTGGGATTTCGCTGCACGTGGCAGGAGCGGGGATGAGCTGGCTCCTTCCCTCCCTCCGGCCTCTCCCGGCTGGAGCTCTGTGCATTGGCTGCTGGCAGAGACCCTGCGCCGCCTCCTGCAAGGTGAGCTGCTGCGATCTCCGCTTGCTCCGTGGCTGGATCCTGCTCGCCTTCCCCTCACCGTGCCATCCAATTCTTCAAAGTGAAGGACTAGCCCTGGCCTGCTTTGCAGCGGGGAGGGACGAGGAAGGAGAGAGCTTGCCTGCAGTTAAGGAGATATAGATAAATATATAAGGATATATATATATACACACATATATATTTATAATGATAAACATTACTGGGTCTGATCTGTGCCCGGTGGGAGCCTTTTTCTTTGGACTTCAGCATCCTTTGAGGGATGCTCCAGGGCAGCAAGGAGGGTGGCGATACCTGGCTTTTCCCCCCATGGGGCTCTGAGCCAGGCGCTGGCAGAACCTCATTGCAGAGGTCGAGTAGGCACCCTGGTGATGGGCTTGAGCTTATGCAAGCATTGCGATACCAGTTCGTGCATTGATTGAGGGATTGCTGGGGTGGGGCTGTGTCTTGGAGTGTGTCTGTTGGGTTTTGATGGTAAAATCTGGGGTCTCTGCTTGCTGCTGCCTGCTGAGCCATGGCCTGGCTTTTCCTCCGAGCGAACACTGGGGTATTTGACCTGAATACTTAAGGTTTTGCCTGTTGAGAGAGAACTTAACCTGGTGTCCCCTCCCTCTGTGTCCAAATTCTGCTGTACTTCATGGAGCTTTTGCAATTAAAAAAAACCAGAAGCCAAAGCAAAGTTCCCTGTAGTCGCTTTGAAGTGGGGAAGAGCAAGCTTGCACTAATTGGGATATTGTGCTGTGTGCCGGCTGGCCCCACTTGCCGAAGGAATAGCAGGTGGGGAAAGAAACGGCCTTGATTTGCATAAAGATGCTGGCGAGCTCCTGGCAGTCAGTGTGGCAGAAGCTGTCACAGCCCTCCTGGTGCTGGGGCTGGGCTGGGGAGGTCTCCTTGGTGGTGGGCTGGTGGGTGGTCAGCTCCTTGGCGGCTGGGGATGGGTTTGTGCAGGTGAGTGCTGGGTGCAGCCTCTTGGCTGCTTATTCCTGCATCTCCTGGACCGCATCAGTGACTTAGCTTTTGCCTGGTTTAACAAGCCCCGATGCAACTGAGTGGGCTCAGTGCAAAACCAGTGAGTGCCTTGGCTCTGCACTGGAAGCCAACAGGTCCTGCACAGCTGAAGGAGCCCGGTCCTGCTGCAGGCAGAGCTCTGTGGTCCATGGAAGTGGTGTCTGCTCAGAGAAGGGTGGGATGCTTGGGCTGCCCTGCAATAAGCCCTGCCTGCAATCCAAATAACTGGCCTCTTGGCTTTACCTGCTGCCGATGGTGATAAAGCTGCGGTGATTAGCGCTTAGCCAGCGCTTGGGTTGCTGGCACATGAGACGTGAACTTGCCTGCCTGCAGCAGCATGGGCTCCACAGAGCTTATGGCAGTAAAATGACTTGGTTTTGACTGGGAGTCCTGCAAGGAGTAGAACGAGGGAGAGAAATGGGCCTTTTCCTTCCTTATTTATTTATTTCTGCCGCCCCAGGAGGTTTTTCGTTGCTGCAGAATCCCTGTGTTGAGGGGCAGGTCTGGGGGGCTCCAACAAAGATCCACCCCCCCCGCCCCCCGTGCTGTGCAGCTGCGATGGGCCAGATCTCCAGGGCTCTCTTGGGAGCAGTCGGTACAATTTGGGGGGTCCCTCTGCACTGTTTGTTCCCGGGGCTGCGGCAGCACCAGGCTGGAGAAAGGAAATTTTGCAAACAAAATCCAGGCACTGCATGCAGGGGGGGCTCCAGCTGCTTCTCCTGGGGATGCACCAGCCCCAGGGAGTGACCATGAGCACTTGCCTTGGCTCCAAAGCCCTGGGGTGCAGACCCCCACAGCACGATGGGCTGCCCAGCTCTGGGGCTGTGTGTCTGGCGGCAGCACTGCAGCCGGGGGTTGTGTCCCAGCACCTGTGAGCATCTGTGGGATCTGCGGGACGTGGTGAGCCTGGATTATGTCTCCCTGCAGCCCCGCAGGTGGTGGTGCAGCCCTGGCTGGTGCGATGCTTGCAGGGATGCATGGAAGGAGCTGTGGGAAGGAGCTGCAGAGATGAAGCCCGGGATGGTTGGTCCCTACTCCGGGCACTGGAAATGGTTTTACAGCTGGAGTTCTGTGTGGTGCAGGGGAATTTTTAATCAGTGTTTGATTTCTCCTGCCCAGCTGAGCCCTCACCCTGCCCCTTCCAGGAGCCTTTGTGGATGGCGATGCCAGTGCTGGCCGGTGGCTCAGTGGCTCGGCTGCCGCTAGAGGGGGGCAGGATGCCACCGTGCAGAACCAGCTGCGTGTCCTGGGGTGCTGGGGACCTGCAGGGCAGGGGCACAGCCCCAGAGCCAAATGCAGTCCATGGCCCCCTTGGCTCTCACTGTCCCAGAGCGGAAGCAGCCTCGGCACCCACTTCTGCAGTTTCTGACCCTTGTTAGATCATTCTGGCTCAGGCTGGGCAATGACCTGTGCCTGGGGTCTGGAGATCTGCTCAGTTTGATTAGTCCTTGCACCGCTTTCCAGATTGTGGATCTGGCTGTGGCATGGCTGGGATGAGGGTGATGGAAAGGCTTGTTCCTCACTGATGATGCGCTTGTGGGAAGTGGGAGGAAGCAGTGTCACTCCTTCCTTGGGTGCTGTGATAAATGCCATGCTGGGCGTCTATCCCACCCTGTAAACAGGATTACTACCCTTGGGGGTGTGTACATACACCTGACTTGTTGCAAATCTGCAAATATTTCTTCCCCCAGGGCGATGTTGCCCCAGTGGAGCTCTGCAGATGGGGCAGGAGGGCAGTTCCGTCCCCTTGCTGTGGGTAGGGCTGTTCCCTGCTCTGTGAGCATGTGCTGTAGGCAGGCATCTCCTTCTGGATGTGCATCTCCCTCCAGATGTGCACGACCAGCCTCCTGGTGGAAGGGCTGCCTTGGCAGGTGCAGGAGCCACGCTCCCTGGGGATGCAGGGGCTGGTTCCACACCTTGAAGGAAGGATGGGTTTCCCTCCTTCTTGCCCTTGAGCTTTAAGGCCTGGGCTCCTGCCTGCTCACCCAGCCCCACGCGCTGCCCACCCCTCTGGGCAGCACCCCAGGGCTAGGGACATCCGCAGCAAGGGTGGGACCAAGATTTGGGCTGTGTGGGGAGCAGCGGCTTGTGTGCATCCATGGGGATGCTTGGGGCAGGTGGAGGGTGACCAGGGGAAGGGGATGCTTGTCTCCTGCCCCTTCCTGACAAGTGCTCAGGCCATTTGCAGCACAGGCTCATCGGGTAGTTCAGGCTGCATCTCCCCTAATGATTCAGCGAGGGATTCAAACCAGCTCTCCCCTCCCCTTCCCATTATTTGTGCTTTCTTCTTGCCTGCCGTGATATTTTTACCTTCAGTTCGTTCACATTATATGATCAAAGGAGGCACAAAGGGGAGAGAAGAGAGAGGAAAAAGCTTAAAAGAAGAAAGGGAGAGGCTGTGGGCACTGGGGGCACTGCGAGCTCTGTGGGAGCTGCCATGGGCTCAGAGGATTTTCCTGGAGTGGGTCCACATCGTGACCCATTGCACCTTCTCTGACGGGCAGAACTGTCACGGCTCCTGGGGTGGAATGCAAGAAATGACCTGATTTCAGCTGGCGCAGGGCTGCGTGATGGGGCTGTGGTGTTTGAGCATCTCTGGGTCTCCTCGTCATCTGCATCCTCGCCATGGGCAGAGCCTGACCCGCTTCCAGGCTGTAGCAGGAGTCACTTTCCCTGGCTCCACTCCTGCTGCCGAAGCACAGGATGTTTTTTGCAAAGGAGATGGGACCATGTGGAGGGATGATCCCTGTCCTTGATCCCCATTCGAGCGGGGCCGCACTGGCAGGGACTCTCCTGGCAGCAGGGCAGGCTGGGGCAGGCAGGTGTCACGCCGCAGCACTCCCAAGCTCCTGCCTTTTGAAGCAAAGAACTTGGCACTGGGTAATTCTGGTTGCTTAAAAGCCCCAGCTGTCAGAAACGCTTTGGAGATAGGCCTTCAAGTGGCTCCGATGGCAGGGATGTGCATAATTTATGGAGGTGAGTTGAGGCAAAGGCCCTCCTGGCTGGGGCAGCTGCAGAGCTGGGAACCTCCTCCATGGTGTAAAGGGGTTTGGCATGGCTGGCTCGGGCGGGCAGCACCCCTCGGGACCGGCTGAGGATCTGGCCTGGCAGACGTGGGCTTACATGCTGGGCTCTGCGCTTGAGCTGAGATTAATTTAAGCTGTTTCTTCGGTCTCGCTGTTGCAGACCATCCTGCTTGGGGAATGCATTTGCCTGCTCAGCTCTCCTCTGCTTTTTGGTGCCTTGCATTAATCATATGCTGCCCTCGCAGCATCCGTCAGCAGCTGCTTGGAGACAGCAGGGTTGGGCTGCAGGGGAGTGTCTTCCCCCAAAGGGGAAACTGAGGCAGGGGGCCGTGCTGCTTGGGCAGGGACAGCTCTAGGGCACAGGGAGGGGGACGAAGGGCTGTCCTACAGCGATCTCGGAGCCAAGACTGTGGCAGCACCCTGTGCCTACTTGAGGAGCAATGCGGTGAAAGCAAAAGGGACAAGGTGAGAGCACAGGGGTTGTGGGAGGATGGTGAGAGGTCAGACCACCAGGGCTCCCTGCGGCTGTGAGCAGGAGGCTCCTGCGAGGGTGTGGGGCCAGGATGGATGGGCTGGGATGGGCTGAGCCCTCTCTGCCAGCGCCAGCTCTGGCTCTGGAGGAGCTGGCACCTCTGAGATACGGTGCGGGCACCGTGTGCTGGGGCTGTGGGGCAGGGCAGCACTTAGCAAGAGCGGGTGGGTTTTTTCCACCTGGTTGAAAGGACCAAATCTCACCCCATGCTGTTCAATGGTTAAGTGGGATCTGAAGGTGCCTCCCTGCCATGCCACACCGCAGGGCAGGGCTGCTCTTTGATTGCTCCTTCTTGGGGAAGAGCAGCCAGCGATGCCGAAATGGTTCCCGCGGGCCACGCTTGGTGCTGGGGCTGCCAATGCCCCGTGGCCCTCAGGGAGGTGTTGGGATGTGGGTTGGGATGCAGTGTGTGTGTGCTTGTGGGTGTGGCCTCTGGGTGTCACCCAGGCACAGCGCTCAGTGCCTTCCCCACCAGGGGATGGCTGGTGTCCCTGACCCCTGCTAAGTGCCTGGCAGACGTGGGAGGAGGCTTGGGAAGATCTTCAGCCTCAGCTTGCTTTGCTGGGGATGGAAGCCGTGTGTGGCTGAGCCATCGATGGGGACAAGGAAAGCACAGCAGAGGATGCTCAGGAGAGGAGGGGACTTGCCACTCAATAGAGTGGCTGTTTAAAGAGCAGGTTTCTCCCCAGATCAGCTCAGGGTTTAAATCAAGCTCAGCTTTAAGGCAGCTGCTTGGTTCCTGTGCCTGGCTGTGCCCTGGGGCAGGAGGGATGGCTCTAGGGCGGGTGGGGACCAGGGCTGTGACGTTTGACCTCCTCTGAGCACCATCTCAGCATCTGTCCTGCCCCAGCAGCTCCCTGAAGAAGGGACATGATGGGACAGGTCCCAGGGCCTCCCTCCAGCCCTGGTCCTGCTCCTCAGGGCAGAGTGAGCCAGGGGCCCCTGCACCAGCCCCTCTACCTGGATGCTCTGCCTAGTTTGGGCTGAGCCAAAGTTGCTGGTGTGAATCCCAAATCTTTTTTTTTTTTTGCAATAACCCCCAGTGCTAATTTCTGCTGGGCTCCTTGGCAGAAGCTCAGAATAGCTGGTATTCTCTTCATTCTCCTGCTTAATTTTTTCTCTCTCCCTCCCTCCTGTCCTCCCCAACCCAAGGACTCCAGAGAAAGGACCTGAAACTTTGCTTGGGCTCACATCTCTGCCGCCACCTCTTCTCCCTGGCGTAGCCATGCAGACCCCAGCACCCTCCTGCAGCCTGGCTGCCTGCTGCTCCCCGGGGACCAGCATCATTGACGGGAGCCGCTGATGGTGCCGTGAGCGGGAGCCCACTGGGAGCCATGCTGCCCACCCGCACCAGCCTCGCTCCCTGACCACCTCTGGGTTTTGGGCCACGAGCTCTGCCCCAACACGGCTTTGGCGATGAGCGGGGCTCACTTTTGCATGGAGCATCTCTCCTTCTGCCTCCTCCTGAGTGCCTGGAGCTGGGGCTGGGCACCAGGGGGTGCCGCCAAGCCCAAAGGCCAGGGCTACCCGCACATGAACTCCATCCGCATCGACGGGGACATCACGCTCGGGGGGCTCTTCCCTGTGCATGGCCGGGGTGTGGAGGGCAAAGCCTGCGGGGAGCTGAAGAAGGAGAAGGGCATCCATCGCCTGGAGGCCATGCTCTTTGCCCTGGACCGCATCAACAACGACCCCGACCTGCTCCCCAACATCACCCTGGGCGCCCGCATCCTGGACACGTGCTCGCGAGACACACACGCCTTGGAGCAGTCGCTGACCTTTGTGCAAGCCCTCATTGAGAAGGACAGCACCGAGGTGCGCTGTGTCAACGGCGGTCCCCCCATCATCACCAAACCGGAGCGGGTAGTCGGTGTCATCGGCGCCTCAGGCAGCTCCGTCTCCATCATGGTGGCCAACATCCTGCGGCTCTTCAAGGTAGGGCTTGGCGAGGGTAAAAATAATCACTCGGTGAAACTGCTGTGGGTATTTTTGCAGTGTTTCTCCATGCATGCCTCTTCCTCCATGGCTGGGGGTAGGCAGGAGCCGGTGTCTTTAAAACCCTTCTCCTCCTCCCCTGGGTCCCTGGGGATCCCTTCTTCCATCCCCCTCCAGTGACAACACTTTTATCAGGAGGATTTTTATCTCTTCTCCCCCAGCTTTGTGGCGAGGGGGGATGCTGATGCTCCTGTTGTCTGTGGGGCTGTGTGAGGGAGGTCACCTTACAGGGGACGGATGGGGTGGTGGGCTGAGGATGGGTGTGGGGTGGGATATCTTGGGCTGGAAGGGACCCTGGGGGGCTCAGCCCCCCGCCCATGCCCACCAGGGCCCTCCCTGGGGTCAGGCTGGGTTGCTCAGGGCTTGGTTGTGGTGAATCTTGAAAGCCTCCAAGGCTGGAGAGGGTCCAGCTTCCCTGGGAGCTCCCCCAGGGTTTCGGGTGCAGCCCTTGGCCCCCTCTCTGGCTGTTACTTGAGGGGGCTTGGCTGGTCTGCAGGAGTGATGTCACCAGGGGGGGTCAGCCCGGGGGGACCCTGTCCGTCCTGCTCAGCAGCGTGGGTGTAAGATACCCTTTGCCATCACACAAGGCACACTGGGCACCTCCCTGCCTGTGGCTGTCACCATTAACTAACTCTGACTAAAGCTCTTGACTTGCCTGCTTGCAAGCAGCTGATATTTGGGAGCATTTCAGTATAGACCGCCCTACACTGGCTATGGGGGATGGCTTGATAAGGGAGTGTGGATTGTACCCCCAAAATGTTAGATCACACCTGAGCCAAACGGCTGGGGAGCCGCAGGGTTGCTGCGTTCACTGCTGAGATGGAGGCAGCTGTTGCCAATGGGGTGCAAGGATGGCTGTGACCACTCTGTGCTCCAGCCCAGGGGACATCAGCCAGGCTGGGGACACTTGTCCTGTGTTGCCAGCCCTGGGTGCACAGGGGGGAGCAGGGTGCTCAGGGCTGCGGTGGGACGAGGGCTGGCTCTCCCTCCCGCTCTCTGTGCCAGCTGCAGGAAAGCCGAGGTGTTTATAATTACTTTCCCCTTGCTGTGCATTTATTTATCCACAGCAACGTCCCTGGGCTAGAGAGAGTGTTTGAATAAGAGCTCCCTCCGCAGCAAAGAGCAGGGAGAAATGTAAATACTGCGCACACCCAGCAGCAGTGGGAGCCCTGTGCTGCCCCTGGAACGGGGTCCCAGCTCTTCCTCCCCTCCCTGCCTCCCCTCCCAGCACCCTGAAACCCCTCAGTTCTGCAGGGCTGATGCCATTTTCCTTTTTCTCTTTCCCCCCTTCTCTTCCTCCACCGGCCCGGTGTGCTGAGAGCCCCAGGTCCCCTCCTGGGAGGGCTGGAAGCCGTTAGCGAAGACGGAAAAAACAGATCGCTGATGGAGTTTGATTTTTCTGGGTCCCTTTTTAAAAAACATGTTAATGTTCCAGGCGACGAGTGAGAGGGGTATTCAATAATTAAAATAATATAAATTAGAGGGAGCGGGAGGAACTTAAAAGCTATTTGCCGAGACAAAAAAGATTGAATGCTTGCCTCGGAGAGTAGGAGGGAGGCAGGCAGTGGGAAAGGAGGCAGGAGAGTGGCAGTCGGAGGAGTGGAGGGTACCTACATTCTTTCTAGGTTGTTATTTTTTTTTCTCCCCCTTCTCCTCCAGTTTTGATCCTTGGGCAAAGCAGCCCTGACCCATGCAGGAAGGATTTCACGGGGCCCAGATGCACCCATGCCCCAGCCTTGCACCCAGGCACTGGTGCTGCTGGTGGCCTGGTGAGGGCACGTCTGAAGCCCTGGGTGTCCTCAGCAACTTTCAAATCCAGAGTTGATCTCAGCCCAGTGTGACAGTGAGAAGATGGGAAGAGGATGCAGACCTCAAAATCCCTGGGAGGGGACAATGCAGGATGAGCTCAACCCTTCCTAGATAGCAGCGAATCCCTGTGTTGAGGTGATGGGGTCTGCATGCAAGTGGGTGTGCTCCCTGGTGGTCCCCAGCACAGGAACATCATTCCCATGAGACATGAGTTCTCACCCTGCCTTACTGGGCACAGCCGTGTTCCTGCAGCAGTGGAGGCTTGGGGGGCTCGAGGAGGCTCTTCCCCCTGCCCTGTCATGACCTGAGAGCTGCTGCCGCTCGTTGTTATTCAAATAGTGTGTTTATGGAGGGACATGCTTAAAATGAAAATAAGGCAACTTCTGTTTCACGCTGCTGCTGACCTTTAAGCGTGGGTGACTCTGCTCTGAGGTTCAGCAAAGCGATTGCCTTCCCGGGCGCTGCTGCACAGGCGACTGCCTTTGCCCATTCCCTTGGGAATGACCCTTGCCGAAGCTCTGGCTCCTGCCATGGTATCATGGCACAAGGTGAGTACTGCTCGTGTCCCCCTCAGCCCCAGTGCCAGGAGCCCTTGGCATTTCCCCAGCAACGGGATCCTGGAGTAAAGTGCTGGGAGCTGAAACAGGGGGACCCACTCCTGATGCTGGGGGAAGCACTGGGGATGCCTGCCCTGGATGGGGCTCAGATCCATTAGAAAGTACAAGGTGAGAAGCAGACAGGTTCTCCCGTGCCCACCTCAGTGCCTGGCTGTGTGCTCACACCCCTGCACCCATTGGATTGCAGGCAGGAGCCATCCCTTTCTTTTGCTGAGTCCCATTTCAACCACAGCTCCCCTTGCCCTACTCCTGGCAGCAGTAGGTGGAATGCAGCACGTCTGCATCCCACTGTGCAAACGCTGCAGAGCCCTCACTGGGAGGGGGGTCACAGCAGCCCCCCCAGTTTATCCCTGGGAGCTTGGAGCAGTCCCATCTCTACCTCCGACCATATGCATGGTGGACGTGGCCATTCCTGCTCTGGGATGATGCTATCCCCCTCCGTGGTCCCTCACCCCATCCCATGCTCCCTGTGCATCCCGCCTTGTTCCAGCCCTGCTCCTCCCACGCAGCCTACCCGTCCTCCCCCACTGGCAGTGAGCCTTGCCCCTCCCTGCCAGGGGTTTCGTTGCTCCCATGCTACATAAATAAATAACGTGTCCTTCGTTAGATTCCACTGCCTAATTAAAGCTGTACATCAGTGGAACAACTTGCAGATGCGGCATCCTCTGTCCAAGCTGGTTTCATCACTCCTCCTAGCTCTGCCTGCAGAACAACCTTCCCCCAGATCCCTGGTCTCAGATCCTTGCAATAGTATCTCTCTGGCATCACTGTAAAAGCTTTCTGGCACGCTCCAGCTCTTTCCCACCTCTACCCGATTTCTCCTGAACCACCACAGCAATGGTGGCATCAAAGAAACCAGGTCCGTCCCCTGCAAATGTGATGCCCAAAAAGCTGTGTCAGGGTCTGGGGTGCATTTTTCAACCCCATCCAGAAAGAGCTGGTACATGATGAAGCTCTAGTGCTCTGCTGGGCTGAGGAGCATCCCTGGTGAGAGGATGGACTTGATGCGTGCTGGACAATTTGAGGCCCTTGTTTTCTTTGTGGCAGCAAATGCAGCAGCTCTTTTTAACACAGGGGTATTGTACAGCATGAATAATTCACCTAACGGAGGACGCTGCCCGTTGCGTGTGCACAGCAGGAGCCGGGTGTGCTCCACACCTGCAGGCGTGCGAGGTTTTGCTGCCTGGGGTGGGGGGTGCGCAGCTGCATCAGGCCCCTGGTGCTGAGCCCTCTGAGCTTGTGTCTGCTCCCTGCCATGGGGGATGCCCCAAGGTTTGGGGGCGGTGGGACGGCAGGGATGGTGCATTTGGCACCACACTTTCCCACTTAGTGGGTAAATAACCTTCATGAAGTTGGAAAGGTGGAAATCAGCTGGGGGATGCTCTGATTAATCACCCGCTCTGCTCCTGCCACTTCATTTCCCTGTTCTTCATTGGGTTTATTAAAACAAATTGCAGCTGCCTGGCTCCCCTGGGCTGCCCTGGCCCCACAGCCCCCGGCCACAGCGGCTCCCCCCTTGGTCCCTGGGCATGGTATGGCTCTGTGAGGAGGAGTGGGAGGCTGGAGGCAGAGGGATGGCAGGTCCGGCAACAAGCATACCAAATGGCATCAGCCATGGCTCTCTGCTTTGCTCTCGGCTGGGATGGGAGGTGGGGGGTTTTTTTGGTGGTTTTTTTTTTTTTTTTTTTAAAAAGGGATGCATCCACCCTCTGGCAGCACTGGGATTTTCTGCTGGAGCTGCCTCCCCAGCATGGGAAGCTGGATCTGTGGGCAATTAAGAAAAAGTTTTCTTTCTCATTGCTGGTTTTACGTCTGCTTCTGGCACCCCTGGATGAGCCGTCTCCTTTCAGCATAAGCCCGCACCAGGGCTGGCCAGGAGATCCTCCCACAGCTGCTCCGCTTCCCGGTGCTTTATTTCTTGACACAAGCCAGATTTATTGAAGGGACTGATCAGCCTGTGCCTGGCCAGCGTCAGCCCTGGTGTTGGAGCTGCCTGATTTACACGCTCAGTGTAATGGGTTGTGACCCATTAAAAGGACCAGGCAGGCAAGGGAGTCCATTGCTCCCTGTCCCAAGCTGTGTCCCCTTGAGTGTGGCTGTCATGTGTCACTCCTGAGCGGCTGCCTTTTGGTGGCACCGGAGCTGGGAAATGGAGGAATTTGTTATTGGCTCCATGTCGTGTCAGTGCGTTGCAATGCCTGAGCAATTTGTTTGCCCTGTCCCCATTTTCAGTTGGGGAAACTGAGGCACAGAGACCTGGCGAGCAACCCAGGGTCTGCGGGATGCAAGGAGATGCCAAGGGCTGGATCCTGTCTTAGCACTGGGCCTCATCCTGTGGCCCCAGGAAAGGGGCAGCAGGCCGGGGCTGCAGCTCACTCTGCTCTAATGACAAAGTCTGACCACCCCTGCTCAGCCCCTTGCTCCTCCAGCCCCTGCGGTGCTTTACACTCTCCCTAATTAAAAGCTGCCGTCCAAATGGCTCGATGATGGAAACTCTAATTAAATCAGTTCCGTCTTGTCGGTGAACCAGAGGTTTGCATAAGATATGCCTGAAATTAATAATTATGGTTAGGGAATTAGCTGCTCCCGACCCTGTCTCTGGCATGGGAGGGCTGGTGCCAGGAGCAGCAGGGCCAGTGCAGGAGCCTCTTCTCATGGGGATGCTCCCAACCGGTGTGTGTGGCTCTGGCTGTGCAATGGCCCATTTGTTTTTTGGCTCCTTCCCTCCTGGCTGTTAAGGCTGATGTTCAGATTGATGGTTTAAGTTGGAGCATTGCAGCCCCCCAAGCCTGGGCTGGGGCTATGCTGAAATCACCGTCTTTGCCTAATTCTCTCTGATCTGGAGGAGATTCTGTCTGCCGCCAGTAGAGAAAATGCTGCATCAGCTCGTAAGCTGGCAGTAATGAAATGGGTACTAAATGAAGGTGTGTTTGCAGTGCATTTGAGGTTGATCCCACCAGCCCATTGACCCCAGGGCTGGGGGGAGCAGGATGACCCCCCCAACCCTGGCTCCTGCCTGCTCTCTTACCTCGAGGGACATTTCTCCAGGTCGGGGGTGCTTCTCGATGATCCTGTCTCTGGTTTTCAGTTCAAAATAAGGGAAGAAGGAGGTTTTTCCCCTGCCCTGGGGTTACTCCTGGGTCTTGATGGGACAAAGGAGCCTTGGGGTGCCGGAGAGCTGGTCCCGCTGATTTCCCCATTGCCACTGTGGTATTTTTCCCAGGCTGGCAATGAGCCAGGCAAGGTACCACTGGTGGCCAAATATGCAGCTGAAATACATTTCCAGCTCCCCTCCCCACCGCATCCTTCCTCTTTCTAAGAACCTTGAATTCCCTGCCTGCATTTTGCTTTTATGGACCTAAAAGGCCTTTTGTCTTTTATCTGAGGAAATAGCTGGTGCTGGGAGTTGGGCTATTGTAGACCAGGAGATCAAAAAGGCAGAGGGGGGAAAAAGGCAGAAGTTGTCTATGAAACAGTCATTTGGGAACTGGTATTTTATTTTCACTTCCATCCAAGGCACAGGAGAGAGAAAGAAAAGCTCTTTCCATTTGTTTATTAAAATACAGCTTCCAGTTCATAGCCTGTAGATCAACAGGTATTTTCTAGGCTTCATTTTCCAGCAGGGGTTCAAGCAGGATGGGCACCCAGGGGTTAAATCCAGATGAACCCCAGGGTATCTGGGCTTGGATGGGATGCTTGATGTCTCGAGGGAGGAAGCAGAGATTTATTTAAACTAAACCAGTGTTAAGAGAAAAAAATGTTTGGGAAAGGATTCTTTGGAAAGGCAGGGTTGCATTCCTGCCCCTGAATCTCCTTTGACATGGGCACCGCTGCTTGCCATGCCCACTTTCCCCTCTCCTGTGGGCACGCTGCATGCATTGCTTCCACCCCAGCCACCCCCCACCATTGCCCATCCTTTGGCCAGCACCGCTGCAGGCAAGGCAGGGAGGAAGGAGGCAAGGAGAGCAGGCGTGGAGCTGCCGCTCCCAGTTCCTTCTCCAGGATGAATGATTGCCAGAGGAGCGCCGTGCCTGCTGAGCAGAATTTTAATTGAGTCTTATGCACTGGCTCCCGGTCACAGACACCCAAAGAGAAGATCATAGCCCCTCAGAAAGGAGCACAAAGCAGATTGTCAGAGAGTAATCCTATTTGTGCCTTGATAAGGGTTCCTTCCTTTCCCTCTCCCACTCCTCCTCCATCTCTCCCTTTTTTCATCTTACATTTTGCGGGTAGGTAGAAGGGTGGCTGCTCCTTCCCAGGGGCCTTTTAGCATTCAGGTGGAGTCATGGGTTTATACACCAGTATTGCATTAGAGAGAGAGAGAGAGGAGTGGAAGAGGGGAAAATAATGGAGAAACCATGAGATGCAGCCTGGGAGCAGGAGCAGAGGAGGATGGGGTGGGTTGTGGGGGCCAGGAGGGTTGGGAGACCCAGGTGGCTCCAGTGCAACTCCCCCTGTCCTTGGTCTGCCACTACCCAGCTGGTGCTGTGCCCGCTGGGACGGGGGCTTCTTCTAGCCTCGGGGCAGGGGCTGGTTGGATGAGGTTTTGGAATGGGATGATACTGGTATTTGACTAGGGAGCTATGGTGGTGAAGCACCATCATTAAGAAGCAGATACCAAAATTTCGGGTTCTAGCAGGGTCGCTTGATCTTATAACACAAACTAGGATCCCTACAGACCCCAAACATCTCCCTGTCCCCGCCAAGCCCACCCAGATGTCTCTGCTACTGGGAATTGGCTAATTGCTTAATGTGGAGTGGTGATGGATGAGGCCAAAGGCAGCATGAGCTGATTTGGGCATCTGGCATGACCCAGGTGCTTGCTGAGCCTGGGGGATTATTGGGATCCATTGCAGTCCCCCGTGGCTCCAGCAGCATTTGTGCTCCTGCAAGCTGCAATTACGGAATTATTCCTAAACTGAATTAGAGGGAGCAGGAGAGGGGGAAAGTCCTCTAAAAGCTGAGGATTGCTGCTCTGCACCCGCTTGCCCCCAAGGCATGGGGCAGTTTGGGATCAGTGATGCCCTGGGCTGCTCCTCCTCCATTTGCTGTCCTGGCAGTAAAGCAGCATCTGAGGAAAGGCAAGAGGGCAGCAGGTAGCCAGACCCTTCCCTGGGCTGTACCAGCTCTGGGTAGGGTTGTTGCCAGCCCTGCAGCCACAGTGATGCTGTACTGTGGCAGCAGGCTGAGCTTCAGACCCTGCAATTATATCACAGTTGAATTTAAAACCTTCCCCAGGCTTTGGGCAGGGCTCTGCTGGCCCTTGCAATGTACCAGGGAGGTGTCGGGCTGCACCCAGGAGGGGTGTGTGGTACCTGTGGTGCCTGGATATGGGATGAGGGGATGATGGATGGGGCTGTCTGGGTATTTGGTATGTCTTTGGTAGGGAGCTTCATGCTAGTGGGGAGAACCTGTGCTTGGTAATTTAATAAGCTTTTTAAGATAAATTAGCATCTGTGGGGTGTTTCGGAGATGTCAAGTGCTGTGTGTTAGGCATTGTGTGATTCTCTGGTGCTAAATCATTCTAATGTACTGTGCGAGGTATGGCAGACCTAGTTAATTTAAAGGGCTTATTTATGGCTTGGGTGGACAGGACCTCATGGGGCGGGATCAAATCTGTCCATCCTGGGGCAGGAACCCAAAGGAAGACCTTAGCAGTGCTGTCCAGGGCAGGAGCAAGGTTTTCTTTGGCCTCTCCCAATCTGGGCACATCTGATGCTAGGAAACCCTTCTGGGGTCCTGCTGGATGTTCCTAAGCTTCAGGTGGTCCCTGAGCCCTCATGTCTCCAGGGGCTGAGCCAGCCTGTGCGGCCAAGGCTTGGTACCTGCTTTCCTTGGACGGTGCTGGTCCCCTTCGCCCAGGCAGCACCTAGAGGCACCCACAGCTCTCGTTCTGGCTGGCACCTGGGGAGCATGGAGGGCAGATAAAGGTAGGCAGGCAGGCATGTTACATGCAGAAATTAAAGCTTGGGGTGCTCTGAACATCTCCCTGCAAGGCTTGGGGCTGCCTGGATCCTTGGTGGACCTTGAAGGGACTTACTGGTGGCTGCTCTGCCCTGGGGCTGATTTCTGTTCTTCCTCAGGAGATCCTGGAGTCCTTCTGACCTGCTGGGCTCTGCCCAGCCAGGCATTTCTGTGGGCAGAAATGTAAAGCAGCAGTTTTGTGCTTTCTGACAGTTTTATTTTCCCCCCTTCCAGACATTGGTGTGTGGGGGTTTAGACTGGTCTGGAGGGCGCAGAGATGTGTGGCCTGGCGTGGGTTGGGGTGGTTTTGTGTCTCCCATACCCAATTATGGATGGAAATCACCAGATCAAAGCTCTGGGTTGCCGCCAAGACCCAGTAGAGCTGATCACCCTCTACTTCGTGGTCTCCCCTCCATGAGTTCCTGGTCCTGGGTGCTGCGGAGGATTGTATGTCTGTCTGGTAGCTTGTGCTCCCACCTGACCCATTGTCTTCCTTGATTTCCTCCTCCCTCTCCTCCAGAGCAGGACTTTGGGAGCATGGGCAAGGTGAGGGTATTGCAGTGGAGTGGAGATCACCTCTTTCTCCTGAAGCTTTGTCTTTCTCCATCCCAGATCCCCCAGATCAGCTATGCCTCCACCGCACCGGACCTGAGTGACAACAGCCGCTACGACTTCTTCTCCCGTGTTGTCCCGTCTGACACCTACCAGGCCCAAGCCATGGTGGACATCGTCAAAGCCCTCAAGTGGAACTACGTCTCCACCTTGGCCTCTGAGGGCAGCTATGGAGAAAGTGGCGTGGAGGCCTTCATCCAGAAGTCCAGGGAGGATGGTGAGTGGGTTTTCCCTGGGATGGGGGCTTGGCGTGGGCTTTGGAGCAGCTGGGGCTGGAGGAGAAAAGGCAGTGAGTGGGAATGGAGGGATGCAACTGGTTGGGCTTCTTGGCCTGAACTGGGATGTGGTTGTGGTGCCTAAGCAGGGGTGGACGGCACGGCTTGGGGGATGATCCCAGGGCAGTGCGGGTTTTGGGGCTGCTTGCTGATTGCAAGAGCAATGTGGTGTCCAGCAAGGATCCAAGCTCTCCATCAAAGATCGGGACCAGCAATCCCAAGCTGCACCTGCTCTGCAGGGCAGACTGCTTTATTGCTGTCAGCTTCTTTTGGAAAGCATCTCGAGATCCCGTTTGCTACTCACCAGGAGACCTTGGATCCTCCAAGCCGGTGGCTGCCAAGCTGGTCTAACTCCCTCCCTCTGTGGCTGAGCCACTGCACTGGGTGTGTTCCAGAAGAAAATACTTTTACAAATACTCCTAGGTTTTAACAGAAAATAAAGTTGGCATCAATGCGCGCTTTGCCCAATTTTAGTGGAATTATCCCTGAGGGCAGGTGCTTTAACTTGTCTATAGGCTTTAGACGGGCAGAAAGTCCTTGCTCAGCAAAACTCTTTGGGAGGATTTGTCTGGAGCCAAAAAGCATTTTGCTGATGGGAGCGCTGGGATGCTTAGGGGGATTAGCAGCCTTGGGAGCAGTGGAGGAGCTGGTGGGTACCCACTGGTGGCCGAGCATCGATCCCAGGACCAGCTGGGATGGTGAGGACCCCCCAGGGATTGCTGTCGTGGGTGCTATTACCATGAGCTCGAAGCCACCCCAAGACCCTGCAGAGGGACCAGCACAGGACTGGGGTCCCTCCTTGCTCTGGTGTTGCTTCACCTCTACAGCATCGCGTGCACAGGGCTAGATGGGAGCTAAAGAGTGTTTTCTGAGGCAGTTAAAACCCTGCAGCGCACAGGCTGCTGCCTATTACTGGCTTAACTGTATCTGAATGGCACATTAAGTTCTGGCAAAATCGGTGGGACACCAGCCTATCTGGAGCTAGTCAAACTGTGTTATGGCCTTATAAATGGATAAAGGGAATAAAAACTTCTAGGTGACGAGCTCCTAATCAAAGCCCTATAAATAGGAACAGCGTTAATTCTGTCTCGCGCACGCCCTGGCACTGGGAACCGGCTGTGCTTTTAATATGCAGAGAAACCCATCTGGGGATTCAACCTGGAATCTGCTCTTCAGGATTTTAACTTGAAAAGCAGAATATTTTCACGGGGCTGCTGTTTTGCAAGGACAAGTGCATGGGGATGCTTCGGAGTAGGCGGGTGCGCTGCTTGTTGTACAGCTGGGTGTGGGGTGTGCTGCCTGCGTGCCCCGTGATGGGGATGTGGGTGTGAGTGGTGCTGGGGTGCCTGTGCTGAGCTGGGGTTGTACCTGCCCGCAGCCAGGTGTGACAGCGAGTTGCTGCAGGGTGTACAAGGGGCTGCAGATGGGAAGGTGCCACTGGACACGTGTGGTGCCCGGCAGGTCTAGGGGAGCTGGATGGGGTGCCCTGCGGGATGGGGTGACCCATGGAGGGGCTGTGAGCAAAGGGCTGCATTTATGACTCTGTTAACAGCTTCGCCGCTAACCCTCGCAGGGTTTGTAAATGCTAACAGCAGCCCCATCTGGCTAGTGATGATAATGAGATTCTCATTTGACTACAGGAGGAATAAGGGAAAGCAGCCTTTGGGTGGAGGGGCATTTTGCATTATCCTAAGTGTTTTTCCACCCAAAAAGGAGAGTTTCCTTGCCCTCCTTGGGCCGTCAGGTCCTGGCCCATGGGGTGCCCAGGGCAGGTCTGATGGGCCCGCTGGTTGACACGGGGAGGTGACAGTAGTACCAGGCTAAGCAGCTTCATTAGCCCATGTCTGGCCGTGTTGTGCCCTTATCCTGCAGCAAGCATAGCTGGAGGATGCTCTCCCGCCCCATCCATGGCTGCTGCTCCCCTGGGGGTCCAGGTGCCAGGCTGCATGTGGCTGGTATGAGAGGGTTGATGCATAAGCACGATTTGAACCCATGCTCCTCCTCCGTTAAACACCAGTAAGGAGTGGCTGTTGTGACTGGTGGTCCCACTGCAGCATGAACACTTCTTCTTTGAGATACCTGTGGTTACTGCAAATTCCTATAACCAGATGGTTAATGATATGACGGCGTAATTGCAGAGTAAACGAGTCTACATGGAGTTGGAATGCACGCGTATTAATCTGGGGCTGAGGCAGTCCTGTAATTTGTGTATCCACATAACCCAACGATTATGTGCATTAGTGATAATTTAGTTATCAAAAAGCATAATTCCACTGTAATTGCAGTATAACAGCGGCATAAGTGCAGCCCATGCGTTATCAGCAGTAACGCTGCTTCTCTGCTTGTGCTGCAGGAATTCATTTATTTATAAGAGCCATCATATATCAGCCTGAATGTGGGGCCCCGGGGAAGCAGCTTTCCCTTGGGTGCCTGGGTGGCTCCGAGCTGCTCCCTAAAGCATCTCCCCTGGGAGGGAGCGGCAGGGGTTGGCCTTCTTGCTTTGCCCATGGAAGGCAGCTCCACAGCCATGAATAACGGTGCAGTTGGACCAATAATGTCCTTTCCCCTTTCCTTTCCCCTTTCCTTTCCCCTTTCCTTTCCTTCTTTTTTTTTAAATTTGAAAATCCCCCAGCCTTGCCTCTTGTGGTGGCAACTACAAGGTTGGAGGAAGAGCCAGGCTGTGCCTTCTTCGCCTTTCTGTCTTCCACCATAAATAGGGACAGCTCCACTGACACCGAAAGGCTTTACAGCAGTGCAGAGCTGCTAGGAACGGGTGAAGGATCCATCCCCTTCTTTTATAGCCTGTTTGTACATGCCTGGCTCTCATTTCCACTTCTCCAGCAACGTAAAGGCTCCTGCGATTTATTGCTGCTTCAAGGTGCCTCCAGGCTGTCAAAGTGATGTAAAAGGTCTGTTGGTTGACTCAGGATCTGGCCTCTGCCTAGGGTTTGCCATCAGTTGGTCAAGCAGCAGAGTTTACCCATGCTGGGGTATTTATACTGGGGGAAAGTGTCTGCCGACCCTGGGATCAGGGTAAGCATCTCCCCACGCTCCTCCTGAACAGCGATCTGCTTCATTTTTCATGCCAAGCCTGAGTCTTCAGAGTCGGTTTTTATTTCCATCAGGCAATAATGCTCATTGCTGTAGTTAGCAGTTAGCATTCAAGCTGTTTACTTTCTGATGCATTATCAACTTGACCTTCAGTTTCAATTTTTAGCAAAGCCTCATGTTAAAGCCTTCACTGTTGCATTGGAAAGCATTTCTGCTCGAGGCACAAACTGATGCCCGCCGCTGGCGGGGGGAGAAGAAACTCTCCTTGGGGACAGGTTATCCTTGCAGCCAGGGCTGGCCCTGGGCTGCTGAGACAGACTGACCTGGGAAGGCCATTATATCTTATGTATTGCAATTACTCTGGCAATTATGCTGTTGGTCCCTGGTGATTGCTAGTGGTTGCACCAATGGCTGGACAGTCCTTATTCACTAGAGTGAAGGTTTTCTGTGTGCAAAGATGTTATGTCTGCAAAGGATGAATTTTCTTTGGCCATGTTTAAGTGTTTTAAGTGCTCCCCAAAGCATCCTGCAAAGGCAGTGCGTGTCAGCTGTATTTACAGCTTGACACCAAAGTGCAAGGCAGGGCCAGCAGTGGGGGGTCCCCAGTGTCCCCATCTTCCTCTCCTCTTGTACAGCATTTCCCCATGACTCTGATCCGTGGCATCATTTAGTGGATGGACAGACCCATCTGCAGCCCTTCAGCTCTGCATGTGTTGACATTGCCGCTGTCGCCGAGCTCTTAGAGATAAAGTATTAGATTTGTGTTTATGTAATTTAAGTGGTGCGCGTGGCATGTTATGCCGTGCGTCGTAATGTGCAGTGCTCGGTTTTGTGAAGAGGGTAATATTTCCAGCCAAATGCAGGACTCCTTAGTCGCATGTCTGGATCAGTTTTACACTGTCATTTCCCCCCCCCCCATTGTTTTATTCTTTACTGAGTTTTCTATATTTTTAGTTAAGAGGCTGATATATATTTGTGATGCATTTGTTCATCCCCATGTGACATTCATGGCTGTCTCTTTCTGGTTTTAATCAGGTTCATTACTTTTGGTTGGTGCATCAGGATGTCACCCCCCAAAAAGCTGATCCCAAGTCTTAAGACATAAACAAGCATCGCATATGACTTTGCAGCAGATTTGTATATGCAGTCCTGGAGGTTGCTAATTCTGGTTGTTTGCTGGCCTTGGGGATCATCCCATCCTGTGCTCTGCAGATGCCATCCCTCTGGGACAGCTGGGATGGATGGGAGGATGATGCTGGTGGGTACCTGCCCCGGCGTTTCCCTTGCCGCCGCGATGCATGCAGGAATTAAAGCTAGTGACCTTCAGCCCCGTGACAGCGAGGTGTGATGAGCAGTAGGGCAGAGCGGGGCTGGCGATCCAGCTCCCTTTCATCCCTGAGGATGGCTGTTCTTGTGCAGTCAGCACTCAATTACTGCCGCTCACCGGAGGGCTGTTATTTGCTGCCGGTGTCTCAGCTCCCCAGCAAAATCCTCCCAGCTGACACAGAGCTGGACATTTTTTTGTGGCACGATGCCGAGAGCCTGAAGGGTCCCTGCTCTGGGGTTTGGGTGAACCTTTTCCTGCAGGTGTTTTCCGGCTGATAACACTGAGGGTGGTGGCATGTCTGCCCGCTCTGTGGCTCAAATGGAGCATCTCTGAACAGATCCTTTCACAGCGTGGCTCAGGAAAGGTCCCTGGCGTGCACGGGTCAAAATCGTGGTTATGCCCATCCCCTGAGTTTGTGTGCTGGGCTCTGTTGTTCCACCCCCTGCCCACAAATCAGCGACAGCTCTTGCTGGATGCAGCACCTCTTTGTGCTGGATGGGGAGCTGGAGGTTCTGCTGCCATTGCCACTTTGGGTCCTGAAACTCTTGCAGGCTCCTCAGAGGCCAAAACCACATTTTCTGGGTTATTTTCCTATTTCTTTCCCCCACTGCTTCTTTTCTTTTTTCTACTGTCAACGCTGTGTACCCCAATACAGCCTGAAGGGAGGCATGTCTCAATTTCCTCACCTAAAAACCTTCCCTGCCCTTGAGCTGTTTGCTGGTGGATGCAAAGTGTCCCGTGGGCTGGGACTGGGGAGAGCCAGAGCTGAACTGCGGCTGCTGGGCTGGGAAAATGCTTCATCCAGCCCTAGGGCTCACTCCGTTTGCTGGCTGCAATCTGCCTGTAAATAACGCTGCCCTCGCCTCTTAACTCCACTCCTTGTTTTGACGTCTCGCAGCACTCCCTTTGTGCAGTGGAAGCGGGAAGGGAGGCAAGCAGGATTGGACAAAGAGGAGCTATTAGTTGTGGTTGAGGCTGGCACGCGGTCTCTGGCTTGCAGCCCAAACGGGGCTTTGGAGGCAGCCTGAGTCAATATCTTGCTCTTTAATATTTTTGGTGTGTGTTGGGGGGTGCCCATGGGCTGGCGACCTGGGCTGGTCATGCCAGGCAAATGCCGGCAGCTCTGTGGAGCTCCTGGCGAGGTCCGGTCCAAGACAGGGTGAGATGAGAGATGCAGCCCCAGGGGACTGGTGAAGCCGAGAGCGTGTGTGTTTTCCATGATGTGGGCTTGGGTTAGGAGAGATGAGATAAATGATTATGATAAATGAGATAAATGCAGGAAAAAGCTGTCTGCTTTCAGGACTCATCTGGCACTTCAAGCCCCAGCTCCTGGAGTCATGTGATAGGTGGGGGTCTCTGCTGCAGAGAATAAACTCAAGCCTCTGCCTGCAGAGCGATGTTCCCTTTGCAGAACAGTAGATGGGGGAAAGGCTGCAAAATCTTGCTATAAACCTCTCCCAAAATCCCAGAGTCTTCTGGCTCTTTCCAGTTCATGGCTGGAGCAGGCAGAGAGGGAAGGAGACACAGCCCAAGAGGCAGCTTGCATGCAGAGGAGCTGCAGGAGTTGGGGGGGCTTGACTCACCCAAGACCCTGATTAGATCTTTAGCAGAAGATCCTTCCCATGCACACAGTCTGTGGTGTTGTTACCTAAGTGAGAAACTTGAGTTTTCTGTTCCCTGGCAGCCCACCCGATGCCCTAGGTTTGAGCAGAAAACTTGCTTTTTTCCCCCCTTCTCTTCCCCATTGCAAATTCATTAATTACTGCTTTAGCCCAGCAATGCAGGCAGTTGAAAAGCAGATGCAAATTGCTTAGATTCATAATGTCTGATGCGATTTCAAAACACTGAAGAGCAGCATTTGAGCCGGTTCCAGGGACAAGGGAGCTGGTTCCAGGGACGAGGCAGGCAGCAAGTGCCAGGAGCTTCCGGTGATGGGGACGCAGAGCCCAGGGCACACAAGGAGGGACCCGAAGTGGGACCAGGCTGCAAAAACATGGGTGTCAGGGAGCTGCCATCGCTCCCTGCTTTGTGTTCCTGGGAGGGAAGGGGTGAGATGCCCACCTTGCTGTGAAGTGCAGGAGTCTACGAGCTGAGATCTGGCTGCACCAGGGGATGTGTTGGGGCTGGTTTTGAGTGACGAAGGCAGGTTGGTGTCTCCAAGCGCACCCGAGTTCGTAGTGGAGGTGCTGTGCCAGCAATGGGACCGGGACTTGTGGGATATTGCAGCGTTCTTGCTGGATAATCTGGCTATTGCTCTCATCAGAGCTCTGCCACAACAAAGGATGGATTAGAGCCACATGTGATAGGACCGGGGGGTGGCTTGCCAGCGCTGCTCTTCTCCCTCGGCTTGCGCCATAGCACAGGGCTGTTTCCCTGTCACACCGCTCTCCTTATCCAGGCTTGTGTGCGGGTACCCATAGGATGTAGGGAGCCTTCTCCAAATTGCAAACCTACTTGTTGCTGCATGAATGGATGGATGGGTGGTGGATGGATGGACAGACAGACAGCTGATGCAAGCCCTCACTCTGTGCAGGACATCCCATGCTCCACGATTAAACCAAAGGACACCGGTCCTGTGATGGCTCAGGAGCTTTGCCTCTTCGAGGCCACAGAGCCATGTCCCTAATGACTTCTCCTCTAATGAGTTGGTTCCTGGAGGCTTTGAAGTGACATGAATAATGAATCCTGGGGCAGGGGAGCAGCCAGCCGCTTGCCAATTAAGACTCTGGGCTTGGGAATCTCATTTAAACGGCTGGGGTTAGGAAGGGAAGGCCAGGAGCACGCAGGGGAGCCATGCAGGTGCTGCTTGCAGAAGCTGGGCTACGCAGAGCCCGATCCCCTCCTCGGGGTGCCCAGGGCTGCCTGGGGAGCATATCGCAGTGGAGGGGATGTGCACATCGCTGTTCCCAGCATGGCTGAGCCAGGCCCCCCTTCTCCAATGTACCAGGCCTGTGCTCACCCAGTGCTTCGCAGCCGCCAGCTCTGTGGGGAGCCTCAGCAGAGCGCTCCCTGATTGATGGTATATGTTAGCGACAGCAAAAGCTTATTATCTACCTGCAATCAAGAGGGCACTTCAGCGTCGTGCTTCCTGGAGCAGCTGCACTCCCACCGAGCACATAATGGTGGAGATTAAACCCTGACCTTTGTTTGACAACACGCGTTAACCCCACCTTAATAAGGAGAGTCCCCGAGGTCCTCGGCGAGTGGCTGGCAGAGCCGTGGGGATGCTGGGGGAGGCTGAGATCCTGCTGGGCTGGGGGTGATGCTGGTGGGAAGGATGCAGCCGTGTGCTTGAGGACGGTGCAGGCAGCGGTTTGCTCCCAGATGGCTTTGCCCTGCCCAGGGTGAGGGTGATGCTGTGTGCACTAACACACTGGAGGGCTGAGGACACAGACAGTCCAGTCGCAAAGCGTATCAGACTAGGCATGCTGGGGGGTCTGTTGTCCTTTGCTCAGGCGTCCCACATTTCCAAGTGGATAGATTTGGTTTAGAGTCTGGTGTAGTTATGCTGCTGCAGCTTTATGACAGCATGTTGAGGGAGGTGATTCTCTCCCTCTACTCCACTCTCATGAGACCCCACCTGGAGTACTGTGTCCATCTTTGGGGCCCCCAACATAAGAAGAACATGGAGCTGTTGGAGCAGGTCTGGAGGAGGGCCATGAAGATGGTCAGAGGGCTGGAGCACCTCTCCTATGAAGACAGGATGAGAGAGTTGGGGTTGTTCAGCCTGGAGAAGAGAAGGCTCCGGGGAGACCTCATAGCAGCCTTCCAGTACCTGAAGGGGGCCCACAAGAAAGCTGGAGAGGGACCCTTTACAAGGGCACGTAGTGATAGGTGAAGGGGTAGTGGCTTTAAACTGAGAGCAGGTAGATTTAGATTAGATATAAGGAAGAAATTCCTCACTGTGAGGGTGGTGAGGCACTGGAACAGGTTGCCCAGAGAAGATGTGGATGCCCCATCCCTGGAAGTGTTGAAGGCCAGGTTGGATGGGGCTTTGAGCAACCCAGTCTAGTGGAAGGTGTCCCTGCCCATGGCGGGGGGGTTGGAACTAGATGCTCTTTAAGGTCCCTTCCAGCCCAAACCATTCTGTGATTCTATGATATGCTGACAGGCAAGCTTTGCAAGGCTGGGATGGGCGCACAGGGCTGTTGGGTGGCACTGGGCACAGACCCTTGCGGTTTTGCCCCTGTGGCCAAGGTGGGACTCAGGTGCAGAGGTGTGCCTGCTAGACTGGCTCTCCTGGCAGGAGAGTGGGTCATTTGCCAGAGGACGAGCCCCGTGGCAAACCCTGCCCTTTCTTTGCAGAGCCACTCTCACTGCACAGCCTGGTTTTTTGCATGGGAGATTTTCTCTCTTGCCCTGAAGGATGTCAGTGCTGAGACCCGCCTGGATGGGATGGGGTGGCCACCTCTTGTTAACCACAGTGGGCTCATTATGGTGAGCTCTGGCAGGCAGCAGAGAAAGGGCTGCAAGTGGCAACACTGGGCACAGTTGGCCACCTCCCATAATTACATCCCCACCATTTCACTCTCCCTGTCGGTCTCTGCTTCCCCGGATACAGGCTGCTGAATATTTCATCCTTGGCTCTTCCCAGCAGCCTCCCCGTGAAGCTGCTGGCTCTGCCATTGTGGGACCAAGATGCCACCGCTGCAGGAGCTCAGGACAGGAGCCAAAAGCAGCTCCAAACCCTGGGACTGCAGCTCTAGGTACCTGGTTGCTGCCCCAGCCCATAGGAGGTTTGGGAATGGTTCCAAGCTGGGTTTTTTGAAGCTGTTTCTCCTATAAGCACACTGCATCCTGTGCTGCTGTCCGTCAGTGATGGCATGTGTGGGATCTTGTGTCTGAGCATCCTTACATTGTGTGCCTGACTCTGAGCTGTTTCTGGCAGCTGGCTGTGGGATGCTGCCCCGATCCTGGAGGCTTTCCCCACTATTCCTGCTCCTTTTCTAAAGCTGGGGGAGGAAAGGGGTCCCCATTCTTCACCTCCTGCCTTCTCCCAGAGTCAGACCTTGGCCTGAGCTGGGGAGTGATGCTGTGTTGTCCCACCAGAGGAGGGAGAGCGGCTGCCTGCATGCTTTGATTTCTTGCTTTAAAGGAGTGTTTTGACTAAATGGATTTTTGTGCGAAGGCAGTAGGAGCATCAATTCGCAAATCCCCCTTCCTGCTGCAGTGCTCAGGGGCCATGAATAATGCAGGTGCTGAGAGCCTGGGCTGCTGGAGGGGAGCGGGGCTCCCCTAAATACGCAGCTCTACTCACCCCAGCCACCTACTCCTGACCCCCAGTCCTCTTTTTTTCATTATTAAGAAGATTTCTTTAATTAAGAAGATAAAAACATTAAGCGGTGTTGCCAGCATCAGTACACAGGCTGGAGAAGGGTGCTGTGGGAATGTGGGACTCCCAGACTGTCTGAGAGCTTTTATCTGGGCTAGGGTTGTGTTACTTTTAAGCCTGGAGAGACCCAATGAGCTGTAGTAAACTGTATGGTAGAAGCAGTGCAGCCAGGGGTTGCAGACATCTGTGTCCATTCTTGGGGCAGTTTTCTCCCAGCATCCAGCCACTTTTTTGGGTCCCCATCCCCGCTTTCCCCTCTTGCTGGCCTGGCCATGTCCTGCTTGCATGCTCCGCACTCTCCAGCTGCTGCATTAATACGGTCCTCATTACATCCTAATTGCCCATATCCGTTTTTTGTTACATTCCTCGTTAGTTTGATTTAACGGAGTTGCCGAGTAACTTGGTCATTTCTGAATTGCCATCGATTTAGTCTCCTTTCTTATTTATTTATGGGCCCATCTCCTCTGCTACCCTCTCTTGCCATGCATACAAGACGACGGTCCCTGCCACAAGCTCACCCAAGGCCACTTGCTGTTCCTGCGGGGTTTATCCTCACTCCACGAGCTTGCTTTTGCTAAGCATCCTCCAGGTTGGGGTCCCGTGTACCGCAGCAGCACAGGCAGAGCCAACATGGGACAGCCACGGGATCCTGGGGCTGCTCAAAGCCACTGCTCAGGGCGAGGGGAGTAAAATGCTTAGGGAGGACCCCAATGCAAAGATTTGCTGGTGGCCTGGGAAAGTCTTGAAGCTGGGTTTGCTCTGGCCATGCTGGGAAGGGGCAGGTGCTGCAGCTGCCGTGCCCCTGCCCGGAACCCCCGTGTCCCTGTGCCACATGGTCACAGGCACCCACGTGTGCAGGGACACATGATGTGGTGGGACACGCGGTGTGGTGCATGCCTTCCTGAGCTCACATGAGCCCGAAGCAGAGCATGGATGGCACAGGAGCCTCGCAGTGTTGGTCCTTGGTGGCATGCGGATGTGCACTTGTGCTAGCCCCGAGCTGTCACTCGTGTGCGCATGCACCCGCTTGACTGCGCCGGGGCTTTTGGAAGGCTCTTGTGTTTGCAAACTGCTGCTTTTGTTGCACTTTCTCCTTTTATTGCCATGGAAACTGTAATTTAGCTGCACCAGCTCCTTAGCCGGAGCTACAGTCTCTGGCGGCACAGCCGGTGCCACCCTGGTGTGGCTGGGGGCTTGGCAGTGACCAGGGCTAAGCATCCCCCAGGCAGGGACATTCCAGTCCTGCCAGTGCTGCCTGCTGCTGCCTGTCTCGCCTGGCTGATCTGTCTGTCCAGGAGTCTGTTTATCCAACTCCCTCCCTGCCATCCATCTGGCTCCCCATATGGGAAATGTACTGCAAATAGGCCCAATTTCTTACCATAGGAAAAAAAAAAAACCTGGAAAAAACCCTGTCTGTGGCAGGGGTATGTGGACCCGGGGTGGGCAATGCTCTCCTGGCCAGCGGGTATTTGCTGGGAGATGCTGTTGTCCCCATCCCTGCAACCTCCCTATATGCCAAATTACCCCAGTTTTCCTCCAGCCCTGCGGGAGGGAGTGAACTGTCCTGTCCTGGAGGCCCCTGCCTTGGTGCCTGTCACAGTCCCATCCACTCCTGGGCAGCCATAAGATGGGAAATCTCTCCCTGCCACCGTGTGCTAATTACTCTGACCTTTGCTTAAACGGGGATCTTTTAGTGGCAGGCGAGGTATCAGCCGTGTCATTTACTATGCAAATTGAGACCATCAATTACATCTAGAAGGTCCTGCAATGTTTAATTTTCTCTCCCATCTCTCTTTTTATTGGCATCTGCAAAAAAGCAGGAGCAGGAGGGCTCTGGCTTTTCAGAGCTGGAGGCTGGGAGCCCAGCAGCCATGTGCGGGGACTCTTCGAATTGCCAGCTTCCTCTTGTCTCTTTTAATTTTAATTAGCTGCTTTTGCAATTGCCCTGTGGAAAGCTGGGCTGGGAGCTTGGCCGGTGCCACAGGGATGGGAACAAAACCCTTTGCAGGGTCAGGCTGCTGTGTCGGGGGAGAAGAGCTTGTGCTGGGGCTGCAGCCCATCGTCTCCTCTTCCCATGGGCTGTTTTTGCCAGTGTTTGACCATTGCATGTGCAGATCCCTTTACAGAATCCAGTCCTGGGCTGGGGAGGGGTTGGTGCTTGGAGCTGGCTGGAGAACCCTCTCCAATCTGCCAGGATGGGACCTGTGTGTCTGTTGGGGGGACGGGGCATGATGTGGTTGTGGCTCAAGATGACAGATACTAAGAGGAGTGGGTGGAAGACAGAGATGAGCTGTGGAGATGTGGGATGGGAGGGAAGGCGACGCAGAAGGGCTGTGCTGTGGGGGAGAGGAGGAGAGGGTGAAGGCAGCGACCTGGGCGTAAGGGGAGGGCTCAGGTACGTGTCCTGGGGGGCTGGGTGGTGGCCAGGGAGCTCTGGGTGCAGTGGGCTGCGGAGATGGCCCTGTGCTGAGCCCCTCACTGTGGCTGGGGTGCAGGTGAGCTGGGTAGACCCCTGTTTGCCTGTTGTGGGGGCTGAGGAGCCCTGGGAGAGGGGTTGTACCCAGGGGATGGGGACTTGCAGGGGTGTCTCAGCGCTGGGGTTCTCTCTGCCACAGGGGGGGTGTGCGTGGCCCAGTCCGTCAAGATCCCACGGGAGCCCAAACCAGGAGAGTTCGACAAGATCATCCGCCGCCTCCTGGAGACCTCCCACGCGCGGGCTGTCATCATCTTTGCTAACGAAGACGATATCAGGTGCGGAGGGGCCAGCCTGGCTAGGAGGGGAGGCTGCAGGGTGGGAGTGCACTTCAGGGCACCTGCACAGAGCCTGATAGGTGCGCTATGCATGCTGCTGGCTGGGGTGTGGGGTGCAGGATGCTACTGGCAGGAGCTGGGCACTGCAGCAGGAGATGACCATGCCTGCAGTGTGCATGTGTGTCTGCAGTGTGGTGTAGATGTGTCTGCAACATGGAGCAGATGTGCCTGCATAGCTGCCTTTGCAGCGGGGCACAGATGTGTCTGCAATGTGGTGTAAATGTGTCTGCAATGTGGAGCAGATGTGCCTGCATATCTCCTTTGCAGCGGGGCACAGTTGTGTCTGCAGTGGGGAGGGGATGCACCTTGCAGCGTGGCACGGACACGTCTGCAGTAGGGACACATCAGAGTTGACTTCAGAGTGGCTGCCTGGCATGTTGCTGTCATCACACCACAGCAATACAGAGCTCAAAGAAGGAAAAATCTGCTTTCTGTTGGCTTTGGAAACCCCTGCTGTCACGACCCGGCTCCTTCATGCTGCTCATGAGCTGGGTCGGAGCTGCTGTGGGAACTGGCTGAACACCGGCCACGGCAGGATCCGGGTGCTGGTTCTGCTTTGCTGTACAGCCTCAGCTTTCAGCCTGGAAGAGGAATGGGTCCGGGGGGGGCCTTTTGGGGATCCCCCCTTGCTGTCTTGCCAGCCTGGCAGGGCTGGGGACACAACCATGCTTTTAGGTGATGAGCTCTGCAGGCAAAGCAACGTCTTGCAGCTCCTGTTGTTTATGGAGCAGAATGATTCACATGGAACTACCCCTGATTTCCTAAGTATCTAATTTATTAATCAGCAAACATTATGTAAATGTGGGTAAACTGCGATTTTAAATCAGTTTACATCAGATGTGCAAATGCTCCGAGTTTCTTTTTTCCTTCCTTAATAGAAATGTCTGCAAACCTGACATTTACGCGGGTGTGTGGTGAGAAACGGGGGATTTACCTCGCTGTGTAAATGGCAAGCCCCATTAACTGGGGTTTGTAAACATTTACCCATCCAAATAGGATTACATCCCATGAACAGTGGTTTACGCACACCCACCTGGCACGGGGTAAGCGTGGGTTTAGCCCGGGCATGGAGACTGCCGTGATCCTGACCCTTGTGCCAGCTTGGGCTGCAGAGCCTGGAAAATGGTGTGCTGCCTCTCCCAAAATATGCAGGGCCATGCTGCCGAGGAAGATGGTCTGAGGGTGGTTGTTGCTTGAATTTCTGCCTGGCTCAGATCGGGTGTAAATTGCTGATCTCACAGGAACATCCTCGATTTGCCCTGGGGAGATCCTGCCCGGCACGAGGACTGTGGGCAGCTGGAGATGCTGCTTGTGCTCGGAGCGGGACATGGGCTTTGCTGACCTCCCTGCGGCTGGATGCGCCCAGAGCTCGGAGCAACCTGGGATGAGCACGGAGCAGCCGGCACGGCTCCCCGGCTGCTTGCTGGCCCTGAGGCTCCCAGAGCACGCCTGCCTCTTCCCGTCTTGTCTCCACTCTCTGCTCGATTTGTATGGTTTTTTTTTCCTTATCATGCATTTCAAACACCATCTGGACTTGAAATGATCAGCTCCCAACGGCGGGGGGTGAGTCACAAACCTGCCTCCTCGCTGCATGGGGAGATGGGGAGACAAAGCTGCCCCGGGCCCCGCTCCTGTGGGGCTGGGGACCCACACAAGGCCCTGAGGGAACAGCAAGCCCTGGGAGAAGAGAGCCCAGAGGGTCAGATCCAGGAAAGCTCCCAGCTGCCTACTAAGATTTTCCGAACTGGCTGGCGCCGGTGGAGTGTGCAAGCGTGTGTGGCTGAGTGTCTGGCCACGATGAGGGATGCTTGGCAGGACGGATGGCATCTCTGGCTCCCTACTGCTGCTCAGCTGCCTGGCTGAGCCCAGCACAGTCCATTTCAGCTCTAGCTTGGGCACTGGCAGCACTGGCTGGCTCTCTCCCATGGCTTGCAGCGCTGATTGGAGCTGAGAGCACATGCATGGTCTCCAGTGCTGATGCTTTTGCTGCCTGCTGTGGCATAACCTGATTTTTTTTTTTCCTAATGTGAGGTCCTTAAGGGGGACATGTACACATGCCCCGTGTCAGCATTCTCGCTTCCAATGGGGCTGGACACAAGCCGGTGCCCCGGCTTCGCAGTGCTGGCAAACACCAGTGCCTGTTGCTTCTCTCTGCAGAAGGGTGCTGGAGGCGGCCAAGAGGGCGAACCAGACAGGGCACTTCATCTGGATGGGCTCGGACAGCTGGGGATCCAAAATCTCCCCGGTCCTGCACCTGGAGGAGGTGGCAGAGGGCTCCGTCACCATCCTGCCCAAGCGGGTGTCTGTCAAAGGTAAGGGGCTGCGCTTGGTGGGTTCCCTCAGCTCCCCCTCTGGGTTGGCTGTCCCCCTGATGTTATCCCCTCAACTGCAAGGTTTTGGCTGTGAAAGACTCTGTGTTTTGCAGCAGGTCTTCCCTGAGTGGGTTTTCCAGCCTGCAGCTTTGCCTGAGTGGCAGCTCGGACACAAACCCACCATACTTTTGTATGTCTTTAGATCCCATCACTCACTAGACCCTCCTTCTCCTCTGCCTGTGGAGTTTTGGGCCATGTTAAGCATCTCTCTGTCATCCCAGAGATTTATCCCCTCCATCCCATCTTCCCTGGGCAGGTTTCGACCGCTACTTCTCCAGCAGGACACTGGACAACAACCGACGAAACATCTGGTTTGCTGAGTTTTGGGAGGAAAATTTCCACTGCAAGCTGAGCCGGCATGCACTGAAGAAGGGCAGCAGCATCAAGAAGTGCACCAGTAAGAGCTGGGGATTCTGCGGGCGAGTGGAGGCTCGTGGGTGTGTGTTGCTGTATCACACCGGGTGCACAGAGACATGAAGCAGATGGTAGAGAGCCCAGGGCAGGCGATAGAAAAGTTTTGCTTGCTTTCCACTTACAGCCTTTCAGTTCAGCCGTGTCCTTATTGCTGTGGAGCTGCTAGCCAGCTCAAGGCAGCTATGTGGCAATTAATGCTCTGTGTGTGGCGGTCTTGGTTGTGAGCGTGTTGGTTTTGGACTAAGCATCAAAGCCATGTGGGACTTTGGGGAAGGCTGGAGAAATGCTGGCGCTTCTGCAGTGTTGGGAAGGTGGGCAATGCAGAGCTGCTCACCTGCATGAGCGCTCTAGTGTCCGCTGGGGTTGTGATGGTGGTGGCTCACTTAAAAGTGGACATGATCGTTGCACAAAAATGTTTTTGTGCATCCCAATGTGCTGTATGTGATCCAGAAAGTGTGTGGAGCCTGCTTGGATTGTGTGTGTGCAAAAGCACAGTCCCTGTGCAAAGCTCCTAGGGTTGCTGTCTCATGCACACTTCCTGCACATCTCCCTTCCCTTGGCCCCATCTTCTGTGGGTACAACCCCACCCAGATTTGGGGGATTTGTGGCTGAATTCTGTACTGTTTCACAGCATTTGGACAACTACCTCTTTCTCATCACATGCTTGGCAGAAGCACCGCTGTCCCGTGTAAGGCATGAAGCCACTGGTGCATCCTTGCTCCCTTGCAAGCAGCTCCTATCTCACCTGTCCAGGCTAAAAGCTGGGGTGGTTGCGGAGAAATGAGGCCGATTGATAGGGTCAGGATCCGGCTCTTGCTTAGCCAGCATTGAGGCTGCAGCCACAGCATGCCCATGTCTGCAGGGAGGGTGCTGCTGGGTGCCCCAAGGGAGGGTGCAGGGGTGCCTGGAGAGGAGGTGATCACCCTGGAGCACCTGCTGGAGTGGTGTTTGCCTGTGTCTCGTTGCATATGGCTTTGCTGGTGTGCCCCTTTGCTGTTCCAGGTGGGGAATCTTGTCCTGGCAGAGCCTGATCCCAGGCCCCCTCCTCACCCTGCACTGTGCATTTTTAGCCATTTCCAGCTAAAAGGGGCCTGTAAGGATTAATGCGGTAAACAAGGCAACCAGGGGATCTGCCTTGCTGACAGTGCTGCTGCCAGGGCGATGGTTGGAGGCTCAAGGAGGTGATGTTTACTGAAAGATGGGAGAGATTTACTGCCTGCCTGGCACTGGCTGAAGGCAGATAATGACATAGTGGCTCACAGGCTGTGACATGGCAGGACCTGGGGACATTTGCATGTCCCCCCTGTCCCCTTGTGAGGGACATCTGTGGAAGCCATGGCATGCCGGTGGATGGATGGGCCTGGCTGTGCCTAGGAAGTTTGATCTTTAAGGTTTTTTTTCTTTTCTCCCCACTTTCACTGCTGAGGATGAGAGGGATGGTTCTTCCATGTCCTTTCCCTTACAGGCATTCCCCCAATGTTCAGCTGATGATCTAGGGACACCTCTCTGTCCCCACAATGGCTTTCCAGTGCTGCAGCTTCCCCAAGCAGTCTTGTGGCTGATGCATAGGCATGAGCTTGGTAAGCAGCAAGGGCATGCAAGAAAACTTGCCTGTGGCCATGGCCTTGGGTAGCTGAGAGCTCCTCATCTTTCCCGATTGCATCAAGAAATCTCCAGGAAATGCATGAGCAGGTCCTGCAAACCACTGATCTCTTCATCTTCATAGTAATGTAGCATTTAAACAAGCAATATTTCAGGGCCAAGGTATTAGTGGAGGCAGCTGAAGCCACGACATGGCAAACGTCCTAGGAACTGTCTTTAAATTTTCTGAATTTGTCAGCAAATAAATTATCTCCTGAACGTTTGTGTGGCTGATAAATGGAGAGGGGAAATAACGCACGATGAAGCAAATAACCTGCCTGTGCAGTTCTGTGAGCTCCTGTGCTTTGCACAGCTTATGCAAATGTCCCATTTGGGGCTGTTTTATAGAGGGAATTGTACTGACTTTCCCCATTAGCTTCGAGTTTGGGTAGAGCCCAACATGCACAGAGAAATGCTGGCTTTGCTTGCTTTTGCCTCCCAAAAACCAAACCAAAGGGTCCCACCACCGAACACAACTCATGGCTGTTATTCTTGTATGGGAGAGCTGGGAGGAAAGTGAGGGGCAAGGGCTGGGGTGGGCACCAGGTTTTGGGGCAATTCCTGCTGGCAGCTGCTCATGTTATCCCCAAGACTAGCCCTAGCACTCATCAGGGCCTGTGCACTCAATCCCCAGGCTGCCCTCCTGGGACTAGGATCAGGACAGAACCCATCTCCCAGCTGCTTTTGCAGTAGGATCTCCTCTGCATCCTTTCCCACCTCCAAGCTCTTTCTGCCGGGCTGCATCCCTGACCCTTCTGAGTTGGGCAGGCTCCCATGGGGGAGCCAGCCCCTGCTCGTGCTTGGCTGGCTGGGCTGGAAAGGATTCTGCCAGCCACCACTTTGTTAATAATTCACACACGTCTGGATGCAGATGGGGAAGCGTTGGGGTGTTGTGAGTGGAGGCAGAGGAGCTGATGGCAGTGCTGGGTTTGCCAGGCTGATGGCGTGGCAAGGGCAGGAGGATGGGGCATGGCTCGGGGCTGTGTCCCCCCACCTGCCACCCGCATGGAGACCACAGGATGCTCCCAAGCCCTACAGGCTACTCTTTTTCCAGGAGAGCTAATTAATGGCCTTCATTTAGCAGGGCTGAATGGTAACTCTGCTTTGAAGCAGGGCTGGGGATTTCTCTGCACACTCACCTCCGCCCAACCAGGTTAGATGCAGAGCAGAAACGTGGGCTGGGGGGAGAGGAGCTTTTATTTGATTTTCCTTCTTTATTTTTGATTCTTCATATTCTTTTCCCTTTCTGTTTTGCTCCTCTCCAGTCTCTTCTCAATATGGGATTGTGTTTTTGTGGCACTGGCTGTTTTCCAGCACACCGTGCCCCAGCCAGGCCAACAGGGGAGGATTTGCACTGCTCACCTAGTAGTTAAGATGATAAAAGGCTCCTGTTGATCGAGGCTGGGTCTGAGCGGGCAGGAGCTTCCTGAAAACGCGGCTGCTTGGCTTTCCTTCAGATCCACTGGCTGTCCAAATGGGCACTGCCAGCCTCGCTGCAAGGGCAACTCGGGCCCTTGTTGCAGAGGGATGTTTGCAGTGAGCATCCCTCATGGGGGGAACAGTCCCTGCTCCCCGGATGGGCTCACCCAAGTCTGAAAATGTGGTGATGGGTGCTGGGTGCTGCTGCCAGCACCCATGAGATTTGGAGATTCAGAGGCAACACCATCCCCCAGCTCTCCTGAGCAGCACTGCGAGTGATTTTGATTAACTCCTGCTGAAAGCCAGCACTGGCGATGTGATGGGAATTGATGCTAATCCCATCTCATCCACCACTTGAGAAGATAGCTGCGTCCATCCTCCGAGGGGTGCCTGCGGAGGCTCATCGCGCACTTGAAAATTAATTATCAGCCCTGTAGAACAATGCACAACCCGGCTATTATAATCAGCAGGGTCACATCCCTTTTGCAGCCCTAATCTACTGTGAGTTCAGCGGAGATCTATTGTCTCTGTGTTGGGAATGAGCCTCAGCTTTCTGCTTCGTGTTGCCCCCTCTGTGCACCAGCCTAATTCCTGTATGCAAAAAGTAGCTGGGGCTTGGGGCAAGGTGCCTGATGGACAGCCCAGGAGATGGACAACAGCCCCAGAGACGTCTGCTTATCAGCAACAGCTCAGCTTTGTCACTGGAGCCAGCATCTCCCACCGCAGCAGGCAGACCTGCTTGCTGCAAGCCAGAGGGATGTTTGGGAAGAAAATCCAGCCTCCACAGCCTGTGTTGTTACAGCGGGTTTTATTTTACTTGCTGGGACCTGTGTGGGATTTGAGGTGCCTGCTAGGAAGCCGAGGAGCCGGGAGGGGATGAGTCCTGGGTCCCGTGTGTCCCCTGGGCTCTGCGGCCTCTGTGGGGTGGCAGGGCGGTGCTGGAGGTGGCAGCGGGGTTGGGACATCCCCACTGGCTCAGCTCCCCTGGACAGTCTATTACACCCTTTTTTTTAATGGGTAATTATCTTGACAAGATAGAGTGGCTTGTCTGTGCCTTGAAAGATGAATGCGGGGAAAGGCCCAAAGTTGAGGGAGAAGATTAATAGCCCTTGTCAATAAAGTGGAAGAAAGGATAACTTGATGGATTTCACATGAGTAATCGCCACGTAATCCAAAAGCATTTTTATAACTTTGAAGGATGGGCTATAAATTCACCTCCTTGATATCATCTTTTCTTGTTGGTCAGTTTGCTATCAATTTGCTTTAGTGTCTTGTCAGTGGCACGTTTCACTCTCTGTCCCAGCGCAGGGACCGCCAGGCGCGTGGTTCTCAGGGATGTCTCTGCTCAGCGGGTGTTTGCTCCGCATCCAGCGCTGGCTTCGTCCCACCTTCCCACAGCAGGGAGGGAGGGGATCAGGAACTGCTGTTTGCCTGTGCCTTTTATGTCCATGGCTGCACAGGCTGTGTGTCCTGGTCCCCTGCAGTCACTGTAAATCCCCACCTTGCATCAGGGAGCATCCATGCACAGTGGAGCCAGAATTAATTTTTGGACACCCTTGGATGGTTTTGTAGGATGCCTCTGTGTCTCCAGAGGATGAAGGCTGTGCCTTCAGCTCCCTGAGGAACCATCCTTCCCTTTCACTGGTGCCGAAGTTGCTGTGGCCTGGCGGGGTGCCCGGCCATGCTGCAGAGGCAGTGATGGAAGTGCAGAGGCCGTGAATCTCCGACGCAGCATTGCCCCATGGGAGATGCTTTCTTAGCTGTAATTAACAATGTGCTACATTAATCGGTGTCTTTTGCTAAATGATTAACATGTTCTAGTCCCATTAAGGGCATTTATGACAGGAGAGGCAGACAGCTGTCGCTGGTAATTACCAGATCCTTGTAGGATCCTGCAAGTCAGGACGGCCAGGGAGGCTGCAAAGGGCCGTAGGGTCACTGGGGTGGGAGGGTGGCAGGGGGTGATGAGGGGAGCAGGGTGACAGGAGGCTTTGGGAGTATGACAGAGGACATGCAGCCAGTGATGGATACTGCCTGGGTGGCCCCTTGACATTGCTGATAGAGACTGAGCCGGAGGGAGCTCCTGGCAAGATGAAGGAGGTCAGCCTGTGGGGTGAGGATGGGATGTCAATCACAGCCCAGCCCGTGTCCCGCTGGGGGACCTGGGGACTTGGGAGCATGGGAATGTCCCATGGCACTGGGATGTGACACCCCAAGGGCTTTTGGCAGTGCAGCCTAGGTGCCAGCATCCACATTTTCAGAAAGGTATTACAGGGAGGTTGACTGGGTATTTCCCCAGTTAATACGGTTTTTTTGCTGCACATCACCCTCCTCCTGCCCACAGAGGCCACCTCATGTACCCCAAATCTTCCTAGTGTGCTGTTCAGAGGGGCTGGGGTGAGAGCCACAGTATCGCCCTGGCTGTCCCTCCTGACCCCTCTGGGCATGGGGAACACAGGCGACAGGAGGACTTTCAGTTGACGGAGAGACTCGAGCCCTGAGCCCTGACAGCGCAGACACAGCCGATGCCTTGGGCTGGCACTGCAAAATGCATCTGCATCATGGGTTTTGTTTTGGGAGGAGTCTGGTGTTGTTTGAGATGCATTTCTGCCCTGCTGCTCCTTCCTGGAGCATGCGTAGGTAGCATAAGCTTCCTGCTGGGAAAGAGGTGCTCTGGCTGGCTGATGGGCTTGTATTTTTGGGAATGGGGTTGGAGTTTCTGGCTGCTTCAGTCCTGGGGATGAGTGGGTTTGTTTGCAAGGGTTCAGGTGCAGCAGAAATATCCCTGCAGGGCACGGGTGGGACAGCAGGGAGATGGCAGGCCCACTTTATGTGTATCTGCAGACCGAGAGCGGATCGGCCAGGACTCCTCGTATGAGCAGGAAGGCAAGGTTCAGTTTGTCATTGATGCCGTCTACGCCATGGGGCACGCTCTGCACAACATGCACAAGAACCTCTGCCCTGGCAAGGTGGGGCTGTGCCCCAGAATGGACCCGGTGGATGGCATGGAGCTGCTCAAGTACATCCGCAATGTCAACTTCTCAGGTCTGTCCATCCCCGGGGCGGTGGGGAGAAAGGACCCCATGTGGCTGGGTGTTTCAGGTTGTCCCCACCATGGGTCACACAGCAGCACCCACAATTTATTTGTGTTAACTGTTTGGCACCCGCCGCACTGCAAATGCAGGGTGCGAAGACGTGGTGGTTTTGCAGCAGATCAACTGATGAGGAGGTCTGAGCTCCCACATCTCCTGTGTAGAGTAATCCGGCAGGAATCCTGCCCTCATCCTGCTGTCCTGCCTGCCCCGCACTGCCTGGCCTCTCTCCTCACCTGCTTTCCCCTGACACCTCCTCATGTCATGGCTGGCAGAGGTCCCGCTGAATCACGCTGCTGTGGCCTTGTCTGTCTTTCACATCTCCTCTGCAAACGCATCTTTTCCTCTGCTCTATCTCCTTAATAAACATTTTCTGTCTTGTCCTCCTTATTACTTCTATTTATCTCCACTCTGTGATCTCCTTTGCAGTGCCTCTTTTATTTATTTTTCCCTCTTGCTTGATTTTTCTCTTCCTTCCTTTCATTAATGTTTATCTGCACAGTTCACTTGATTTAACTTTAAAGCTGCCTTTTCCCTCTTTCTTAAAAGAAGCAGTAAACTGGCTGATGTAACAGTGCTCAGTGCCTGGCATTGCTCAGTGAGCTCCAGCTGCTGGGGGGGGTCGATACCATAAAGTCCCTGCACCAGCTTGGGTTTGGGGTTGGTTTTCTTTTCCCCAATTGTTTCCTCCACCCTGTGTCCACACTGGCATCATCCTGGCAGCTTGTGGCACTCCCAGCACTGAGAAACCCCACACCAAGGGGGAAGAATCAAACCAGAGCCCACTTTGACACCGTCACCCAGGGCACCCTGTGCTGCTGGGTGTTGTGGGTGCCGAGCCCTCCCTCTCTTGCAGGCATTGCTGGGACTCCCGTGACATTCAACGAGAATGGAGATGCACCGGGGCGTTATGACATCTACCAGTACCAGATCAGGAACTCCACTCCCGAGTACAAAGTCATTGGGCAATGGACGGATCACCTCCACTTAAAAGTAAGGCTGGGGGCTATCTGGTGCCTGTGGTGTGGCTGTGCATGGTCTGTGCCAAGGGGAAGGTCCTGCAGATTTCTCCTGCACCCATTGAGGCCACGCAGGTTGTAGCAAACCCAGCCGGGAGCCAGGGAGCTCATGGGTGCAAAGGTAGGCAGCCAAACTTGGGGAGGGATCAGAGGGGAGATTGTCCCCTGAGTATACACTTGAGGTTCAGCCACGGTGACCCACCATTGGCATGTGTGACCGTATCCCACGGGCTCTGGGCATCTGACTTTGCAGCTCTGATAAGGTAAGGAGAAGCCAGAACAGAGCAGAGGGGGGTTTCCCAGGGAAGGAGGGACTATGTGTTGGGATTCTGGTGTTGAATCTTCCCAAAAGGCCGATGGAGAGTTTTCACCTGTCCCCATGCCGGGGTTGTTCATGGGATGTACTGACGGGGCGAGGGGCCAGATCCGGGCAATACTGCTGCGAGCAGAAGAGGGCATCCCCCCATGCCCCAGGGATGCTCGGCAGATGCCCAGCTCAAGCGTCAGTGGGGTTGGTGCCATCTCACCCCGCAGGTGGAGACCATGCTGTGGCCAGGGGGTGGGAGCCAGCTCCCCAGCTCCATCTGCAGCCTTCCTTGCAAGCCGGGCGAGAGGAAGAAGTTGGTGAAGGGCATTCCCTGCTGCTGGCACTGCGAGCGCTGTGATGGCTACCAGTACCAGCTGGACGAGTTCCACTGCAAGCGGTGCCACTTCAACGAGCGGCCCAATGAGAACCACACTAGCTGCACCCCTATCCCCATCATCAAGCTGGAGTGGAGCTCACCCTGGGCAGTGGTGCCCGTCTTCATTGCCATTGTGGGCATCATCGCCACCCTCTTCGTGGTGGTCACCTTCGTGCGCTACAATGATACGCCCATCGTCAAGGCATCGGGGCGGGAGCTAAGCTACGTCCTGCTGACAGGCATCTTCCTCTGCTATGCCACTACCTTCCTCATGATTGCTGAGCCTGACTTGAGCACATGCTCCTTGCGACGCATCTTTCTCGGGCTCGGCATGAGCATCAGCTACGCCGCCCTGCTCACCAAGACCAACCGCATCTATCGCATCTTCGAGCAGGGCAAGAAGTCGGTGAGTGCCCCCCGGTTCATCAGCCCTGCTTCCCAGCTGGTCATCACCTTCAGCCTCATCTCACTGCAGCTTGTGGGCGTCTGCATCTGGTTCATCGTGGACCCGTCCCACTCTGTCATTGACTACGAGGACCAGCGGACTACAAACCCCCACTTTGCCCGGGGCATCCTCAAATGTGACATTTCGGACCTCTCCCTTATCTGTTTGCTTGGGTACAGCATGCTTCTCATGGTCACCTGTACTGTGTATGCTATTAAGACCCGTGGGGTCCCGGAGACCTTTAATGAAGCCAAACCCATCGGGTTCACCATGTACACTACTTGCATTGTGTGGTTAGCCTTCATCCCTATATTTTTTGGGACATCGCAGTCTGCAGAAAAGGTAAGGGAGGAGGGAAGAGGTCTGGCTAATGACCCTGTGGGCTGCAAGAAAGGGGGCTGAGAGAGGCTGATATATCCTAAGCAAGGAAGGGTGCTTCTCTGTGGTCCTGCTGGCTTAGGAATTGTGGTGGGAAGTGTTGGTTTGCAAACCTCTTGGTCTACCGGGTAGCAGAGACCACTGCCTCCAACCCCATTTTCCTTTTCCCATTTTTTTGTAGTTTTCCTCACTCTTCCCTTCCTGCATTTCCTGTTTCATTTCCTCCCTTTCCCTCTGGATTTCTGTGCCCCATTGACTCTGCTGCCCCTTTCTGGACAGGATAGTTGTGGGCAACACAGTCTGTTGCCATGTGGGCTGGGGGAGGACGAGTTCCCAGGGCAGATCCAGGTCCCCAGTGTCATGAGCACCATTTCTGCGTGGAAAAGGGACTGAGCGCTGCCCAGCTGGCTCCTTTTCCCAGTGCAGAGTCAGTGATGGAGGCTCAAGAGACAGACCTGCCCTCCAAAATCCCTGAGAGCTGGAAGTAGTGGAGGGCAAGGGCAAAGAAGAGGGAGCAGAGCAACCCCTCGACATGTCCCCACCGTTGCTGGGGCATGTGGCAGCTTGCAGCTTCTCACTTGGTGACAGTTTCGCTGTGATTTTAATTAACACCTGTGTGTTTGGCAACATGGCACTGCCAACAAATTGCTCGGCTGAGCTGTGGCGGGCAGGGTGGCACAGAGCTGCGGGGGGGAGCAGAGTGGCTCCATCTTGGTGAGGGGCTTTGGGGACCAAGCATCTCCTGCAACTCCGAATGTGACTTTGCACGCAGTGTACACAAAGTCAGGCCAGATAATCCCAGAGGTGGATTTGTGCTGTGAAACAACCTGTCTGTCTGTCCTCCTCCCTGTCCTTGGCTTGCAGAGGGTGGTCCCGTGCCGGTACCCAAGGGACCGAGGCCAGCTCGGATGAAGTTCCATGCTCAAGTGAGAGGGAGTAAGAACAAAGCAGAAAAATCTCATGAATGAGACCCAAATCCCCTTTGCCTGCCAGCCAAAACAAGAATCGCATTTACGTTAAATGCAGACAGCTTGTGCCTGCCAGCCTGGAGCTGCCTGTGAGAAACAAACCTCGGTGTTGCTATTCCCTGGAAATCTCCAGGGTGACCCACTGCCCAGGTTCCCTCTCTGGACCCATCACTTCTGAGATAATTTCCCACGAGCGTGTCCCCCATGATGCTGAGCTGCTCTGAAGCCATGGGTTTTGGGAATTTCTATTGCAAAAGGGCCAGGGGTGGTTTGCTGGGAAAGACCAGGAGATCTTTTGCTGTGGACACCAGAGTTTCACACGTGTCCTGGAGAACTGTCTCTGCTCAGAGCATGAAACCCTGGAGCTTGAGGAGGCCAGGTCTGCACGGGCATCTTTAACCTTGGCTCAACCAAAAAGTCTCTACCAAGCCAGCCAGTGTTGGCTAGAAGTGTGAAGGAGAATTAAAGGAAATAAATGGAGCCTTCTGCAGCATTTCCATTTTGATGAGATGGCAGGGGAGATACTAACAAGAAAGCAGGTTTTTCAAGAAATTATTGCAAAACAAAAGCTCCTTTAAAGCCTCCTTAATGTGCTTGGCATACTGTGGGTAATAAAGATGGAAATGATAATGATTGTAGATTATGCGCAAGGTTGCTCACCTCTTCACTGCAGCTTGTCATGGGATAATTTAGGGCTGCCGAAAGCTGGCTGTCAAGCAGCAATTCGACAATAGGCTGTGCCTCACTTTGGGGCCTTGTAATGTGCAGGGCTTCTCTGTTATTAGGCTGCTAACAAGCTGATTAGAGGCGGAAAAAGTGATGTTCCCAACTCCCCTTGGACGCAGCTTTCTCTCTCAAAGCCTGCTGTTGCTGTGGCATCTGCTGAACGTTACCAGGAGGGGTTTGTGGTGTTTCGGCTTGGCCATGCCATCATGGGATGTGAGCTCTGAGTGTCTCCAGGCTGTGGCTGAAGAGCAATGGATGCACTCAGAGGGGCAGCCAGAGGAATTGGGTGCTCAGTACTGCCTCAATGCTTTAGCTGCTGGTTTGCAGTCTTGAGGAGAAAAAGGTCAAAAAGGTGTTGTTACGCAGCCTGCACAGAGGATCTGGCTCTGAGCATGTCCCTGGGATGAAAACTGGAGGTGTTGACATTGGCATCACCCCGTGGTGGTGCTAGTGCTGCCTGGGGTGCTCAGCAGGGCATCCCCAGGCCCTGGCAGGGAGCGATCCCCTCACCTTCACCCTGTTGCTTCTGGGACCAAGGCACCCCAGGGCTCCGTGGAGAGTCAGCACACCTGGGAAAGAAAAGCCAGGAGCGTCATCTGGGACATTGTTCTCCCCATAGATCACAGCTGGAGTTCTACTCGAGTCCTGAGGATGCCACGGGGCAGACCCACACCTCTAAATGCTACCTGGCACCTCTGCCGCAACCCCATCTGAGCCTCCAGCCAAGGCTGCCTCCCAGTCTGGAGGAGCTGGATAAAAATCTCCATTTTTATTTTATTTTGCTTTACCTCGTGCCTACAACTTTGCATGGAGGTGGCATCTTATTATAACAAGTCCCCCAAGCCTTTTCTCAAAAGAACCTCTTATCCCTGCCGATCCCAGCGGATTACAGAAATAGCAATAACAGAGGATTTAAAGAAAGAGACAATTTCCTGCACTGATAAGGCAGCAGCTGAACAGCGGTGTCATTGTCTGATTCTCTGTTTATCACATTTGCTTTCAGCCAGGAAAAAGAGGGAGAGAGGAAGGAATGAGAAGGACTGTCCAGTGGTTTGTTTAGCAGTGCTGGATGAGGGTTGAGTGGGTTTTCCCTTCCCTGGCACCCGTGGCAGTGCAAAATCTCTCGTAGCTGGGTCAGGCCTGGATTTAGGGGGTGTGTGTCCCAACTAATGGCATTTGCTTTGGGACAAACACAAGCTGTGCAGGGCTGTGCCTTGAGCCTGGGCTGCTTCGCCCAGGGCAGGATGGGCTCATCCAGCCCTGGGGCAAGTCTGGGCACAGCACTGGGCTTGGGGACTTGTGCTGGGTCATTTAGGGTTGCTGCGGTCCCTCGATGCAGCGTCATTGTCCCGAGTCAGAGGCTGTGTTCTCTGATCCTATCCACGAAGCAGCAGATGCTGCTAAACTGGGGCCTGTGACTCCATTTAGAACTGCAGTGCACACCTCAGAGGGCTTTGGAGGAAACTCAAGTGTTGTTAATGGAGGGGCAAAGTGGGGTCCTGGGTTGGAAACCAATTAAGAGAGTAGGAACCAAAATCGTGATAAATGGTCGTTTTTTGACGTGGCAAAAGGTTAACTGTGCAGTGCTTCGTGGCTGTGTTTAGACTGCGGGCTAAAAGTATTTCTCAGCTGAAAAGGGGCTTGCTGCGGTGTGATACAAAGCTGTTGAGGTTAGCATGGGCTGCAGAAAACGGGGCTGTTTCTGGCAAATGCATAATTAGGGTGAAGGTAGCCATGGTGGCCCCAGGAGACCCCAAAGTGCTGCAGGGGTTTGAGGAGGACTAAGAGATGGGGGGAGTGTGGAGACCCTGGGGCTGGTGCCACTGGCGCTGCCTGGGCTCTTGGTGGAGGGGAGTCCTGGGAGCACGGGGGGGCTGGAGCCCCAACCCAGGCGTGTAGGGGGAAGCGTGCAGAGACATGTTGTCTGAGCTCAAGCTCAGCTGCTCTCTCCCTCTTCGCCGAAACGCCTCCAAGTCCCGAGGCACAGGTGGGAGTCACTGCAGAGGCAGGAACTATGGAAATTGCTGAATTGAAAAGTGAGGCTCCTCCAAAAGGCATCTGCTGAGGATGAGGAGGGTGGGCAGGCGGGGGAGCCAGGGAGGTGAAGGGCTGCTGAGCTTCAGCCGTGTCCCACGGGGTTTCATGCTGGTGCCCAGATGAGTTGTGCCGGTCCCTGGGACAGGGGTTGAGATGCCTGGAGTTGGCATCCCAGTGCTGCCCTCATTCCCAGCAAGTCTGGTCCTTGCAGTCCAGGACACCTACGGCAATGTCTGGAGAGTTTCAGCAGGGAGAAAAAAAAAAAAAAAAAAAAAAAAAAAAAAAAAAAAAAAAAGAGGGAAGGAAAAAAAAAGAGCAGATATTCTGGCACAGAGATATGTTTTGACTTTCCTTGCTGAAATGACATTTTTATTTCCAAAAAACTGCCTAGATTGACTCTGTGTGCATATAGAAAGAAGGTGGAACAAACAAACCAGCGCATGTGACAGCAATAGGTTTTATTCTGAGGACAAATGAAACTTTTTTTTTGACTCAGAACAAGCTTTGTTGCTTTTTTTCCTTTTTGGGTTGAGTTGAAACACTTTTGGACCTGTGCATTTGTTTCTGAAGCAAGAGAAGAGAGTGAAATGTATCTTTGCATGATCACACCTGGGGCCTGCAGGTCCTGGGGTGGGATGACAGCCCCAGCTGGGAGCTGTTGCCTCCTGCTGGCTCTCGCTCATGGGTCAGAGCTGCCTCCTTGTACCTTCTCCCGAGGGAGCCACGTAGAGCCTCTGTGCTCAGCTTCTGTCCTTGGTCAACTTTTTGCTCTATTGACTCCAGAAAGTGAGGCCCCAAGTTAAGCATGTGCAGCTGGGGAAGTGGCTCCTCCAGGTCCTGCCACCTTGCACAGCACTAAAGCCCACGTATGAAACAACTGCAGAAGAAACCCCAGACACCACGGTGTAACTGAGTCATGGCATAAAGTTCAGAAACTGCCTTAAGCCTCCTTCTAAAACATTGTTAGCAACGTGCAAAACAGGCCTGGTGTCTAAGCACAGCTGGAAAAGGAAAAAAAAGGTGCATGCAAAGGCACCCAAAGACCCAGAGCCCTCTTCTTGCTCAGCCTGGAGAGACCGAACAAGTGAGCTGTGCAGTAGAGGAGAGGATGCCGGAGAGGATGGACCCCATGCCAGAGGCAGGGAGGCTGATGGAGCAGGGCTGCTCATGGAGCAGCTTGCCCGCCTGGCCTCCCGTGTTGCTCAGGGGCAAGAGGTGGGGATGGGCAGAGGGAGGGGGTCTCTTCACTTCCCATTGCTGCCTGCTTCCAATGCCCCCGGCTTGTGAGGAACCTGCCAAATGCTTTCCATAGAAAAATGGATTATTCTACAGTCAGATTAATGGGCTTTCATTTTGCAAAACATCTGTCACTGTTAGTCCTGGACAGTGAGCGTGAAATTAGTTTTGACTGCAGAAAGGCAACGTCGGTGTGTAATATGTGACTTACATGACAACGGCCCAGGGAGCCAGCTGGGGAATGGGAATTACCTGTTGAAGAAAGATGGGGGAGTGGGGGGTGTCCCGGGCTGGGCCCTGGGAGTGGGTGTCCTTGCTGTGCCCATCACCACAGCATCAGAGCTCCCGCCCTGCGGCTGGTGGAGCATGCTGTGAGTGCTGGGGAGGAGAGCGGGAGGGTGAAGAAGGTGGAGAGGCTCCATCTCTGGTGATGTTTTTGAGTTGGGATGCCAGCAGGTTGCTGCTGGAGCATGCATGAGTGCTGGGAGGGCTTGGCACAGGGAGGCTGTGCCAGGGCCCCAAAATGCAGGTCAGGGCACTGGCACAGCCTCCCTGTGTTTGCAGGTGGGGAAACAGCTAGAGTGAACCGAAGGCCTCTCTGGGTGCACCTTGGCCCATGCAACAAGTCGAGTCTGATGTTTAAGATCCAATACTGCCAACATTTCCAACCCTGGTTCCCCACCCCTTCATTTATTTAACCCCAACATTTCCATGTTCCCTTGTTTCCCCTCCTTCTTTACCAGCTGACCCTTCCTGGATCCTACAGAGCCGTGGTGGGTCTCAGCTCCTGCCCTCCTGCCTTGTGTCTTGCAGATGTACATCCAGACCACGACGCTCACCATCTCGGTGAGTCTGAGTGCCTCGGTGTCTCTGGGCATGCTCTACATGCCCAAGGTGTACATCATCCTCTTCCACCCGGAGCAGAACGTCCCCAAGCGCAAGCGGAGCCTCAAGGCGGTGGTGACAGCGGCCACCATGTCTAACAAGTTCTCTCAGAAAGGAGGTTTCCGCCCCAACGGAGAGGCCAAATCAGAGCTCTGTGAAAATCTGGAAACACAAGGTAACATGGCTCCCCACAGGCTTGGGGAGCTGGTCCTGCTGGGGGCTGACACGGTCTTGCCCTGACTTGCTGGTGGGCCACAGCCGTGTTGTCCTCCGTGGGTGCAAGCAATGCCGGTAGCGCTGCTCCTTGGCAAAGGGACATCTCAGCTCCCTTCTGCCCGTGGCTTGGCCCACCATCCCCCAGGAGAGAGGGCAGTGTGGGAAGATGCATCTCGTGGACTGGGGGCCACTCTGCTCTCCGCCGTGCCCAAAGCCACCCCAAGGAGGGAGGTGTGCTCTGGTTATCTGTGTTCCATCTGGGGCACGGGCAGGGATTCCTGGCTCTTGGTGTGATGACAGCATCATCTCCTGTCTGTGGGCAGGGGAGATTCCCCCTTCATTAATTTATTCCCACCCAAGAAATGCCGTTTTCCATCACCACAGCCACATAGCTGAGACAGGACATGTCCTTCCTGCCTCCCTCTGATTGGGATTGCTCCTGGCGATCCCATCCCTCCCCAGGCCTGTTTGCATTATCCTGTGGGAAATGTTACTGGGTGTGTGGCAGGGGAAATAATGCTGGAGACAAGCTCATGCCGCTGCTGGGCAAGATGCTGGCTAGGGCACATGGAAATCTGCTCGAATACCTGGAGAAGGATCCTAATAACAGCCCACCCTGAGTGCCTGGAGCTGCTCCTGGGAAGGCTCTGGTGCAGCTGATGGGGAAAAGTGTTCACTGCCTGCCTGTGGGCTGTTCCCAGGGGCCAGGCTGGAGCTAAGGTTGACACAGGGACATTGCCACTGGTCTCCCCTGGGAAGAAAGGTTGTGGACTTGGGAAACCCTGGAAAGTGGGTGCATGGAAACCTGTGTTTGGATTTCCAAAAACAGAGCCTTGCAGGAGGAAGAAATGATTGGAGCCAATGCTGCTGGGTTACTTTGAGAAGGGAAATCCCATTTGAGCTAAACCTGAAGAAAACCCTGCAGAAATGCAAATGTTCCTCATGTACCAGTGGCGTTTCTGAGTTCCACTGTCAGTGGGATGGAGACCAAACAGCATTTCCATAGAAAGCCGTGACTGTCTTTGTAATCCCACACTTACTCTCTTTCCAGCCTGAGCTATTTAATATCCCTTGGCATCTCTGTATAACCTCCGTATCCACATCGCTCTATGTAATGGCTCTCACTGGCGGTAGCTCTGTACGCAATGTCTCTCCATAGGCAGTCTCTCTGCATAATCAACTCTTTCATCTACCTATCTGCATTGCGAAGGGCAGCTACACGGTCAGACCCCCCTCGCTGCCTGTGCTGGAGGTGGCTTTTGTCAGCTGCTATCGCATGTCTGTGTGGTCTGTGGTCCTATCGCAGTGTGGCAGTGGGTAGGGGCCCCTCTGTCACCCCCTTTTTGTCTGTGCAAGAGATGCTCCGTGCAAGGCTGGGCATATCTCTGGGCTCCCCGTGGTAAGGGCTCACTGGGAGCACACCAGTCTCATCCTGGGGAGCCACCTGCTGCCAGACTCCGTGCGGCATAGGTGTCACAGGCTGTGATGCTGTGCATGCATGACCCTGTCTCCCTCCAGCCACACACAGCTCCTGGCCAGGGCTCTGCCAGCACAAAGGGCTGATACTCCCTTTGCAGAAGGGCTTGGAGGCCCAGATGCAGCGAGCACCTCGTCTGGGACCTGAACCCAAATATTCCCATATGTTCTCTGCTGTGCTGAGCACCCTTCTCCCTCGTGGGACTCGCAGCAGAAGCCTCTGAGGATCGTACGTGCCAGGAGCAGGGAGAGCTGAGCCTCCCGTCTGCCGCATCTCCGGCTCCGATGTGTCTTACATGGGGAATACGGGATCTTGGTGCAAATGGGACCGGTGGTGTGCTCCCGAGGTGTGCCAAGGTGGGGAGCTGGGCACAGCATCAATGCTGGGGCAGGAGGCATGGTGGGGTTGTCAGCACAGGACCGAGGGGCCGTTTTTCACTCTGTCACTGGCGGGTCACGTATCCTTAAATAAACAACAGAATAAATAATTCACAGGGCTTTGATATGGGCAGATTGGCTATGAAAACATTGCAGCTAACAAATAGCTCTGTCAGCTCTAATTTCTTATGGCCTATCTAATTGTTATCTGGGAATACCAGTCTGAAATCTGCAGCAAGGTTCATTTGTCAGCGAGGCACCGAGATGGAGGGAGAGCTGCTGGGCGTCCCCTCTGCACAGTGCTGTGGGGATGGTCTCTGCAATATGCAGGACACGTTTGGGCTGCTCATGATGTCTTGGGCTTTGCTGTCTGTCTCAAAGCTTGTCCATGTCCTTGGCTGGAGGGTGTCCGTGTGCCTGCTGAGCCCCGTGGTACCTGGGGACCTCACAATGGGATCTCCACAGAGCATCATGCCCAGCTGCAGCGCTGAAACAAGCCAGGTTGTTGCAAGCTGCCACTTCCACCTCTCCCTGAGTTGTGGCTGCTGCTAAAAGCAAGTGACATGCTGCAGCCTCTGAGCCTGAAGGCAACGGTGCATCCCTGCAGAGAGCAGGAGGATTTATTGCTATCTAGCGTTTTCCTGGCTCTGGGCCTTGCTGCGGCTCCCCTGGTGTCAGTCTGGGATGTGTGGTGGCTTTGTAGCCATTGCTGGCTCCTCTCCTTGTGTGTTCAGCCCCATCCCAAAGGCCGGTGTGTCTGGGGAAGCTGGAAGGTGGCAGCAGTGTACATGCTCTGCTCCTCCAGCACCTGACCATGGGCACAGGGATCCTTGGTGAGGGATGCAGCAGGGCTGGCTGGCTTTGTGCCACCTGCTGCCGGTGCTGGCAGTGCCCTGCTACTCAGCTCCCAGCTGCCAAGGAGCAGCGTACAGGGATGCAGGGCACCCAGCTTGGATGACAAATCGTGCTCTTGCAGGGCTGGGTCAAGCTGAACTTTTGGGAACATGGAGCACCTGGGGGGTTGTCTGTAAGAAGTTGCTGAGAGAAGTGAACAAGAGCCTGAGAACACATCCCCCATCGCTTGTGCCACATCCTGGGGTCTCTCTTCAGGATGAACTGTCTTTAGAGAGCCCCCGAGGGCTGCCATGGGGCTCAGCCCCTCTGCCACAGCTCAGCGCCCTTACAGGGAATGACGCTGAATGCTGGCACTGGCCGGATCCATGAGCAAACCCCATGTCACATCCCTGCCAGCATCTGGCACGACAGTCAGGCCAGGGTGATGGGACAGGAGGCAAAAAGGGTGGACTCCATTAATGATACATGTGAGGTTTGTCTCTCTTTCCAGCACTGGCTACCAAACAGACCTACGTCAGCTATAGCAACCATGCGATTTAGCTCCAGCGATCGCAATTGCCTGGCATAGAGGGAGGTTGCGGATGCCACGACGTGGGAGGGAGCTGAGTCGCATCGCTCATCGCAGGATGCTGGAGGGGGAGCCGGATGGGACGGGGTGGTGGCAGAGGGGGGGACATGCTCCTGGTGGGGCTGCTGGGCAGAGCTCCCAGGGAAGATGGCGATCAACAGCAGCAAAAAAAAATATCAAGAAACAATAAAAATAAACCACCAACCACCGTGACAATGCATGCCTCCCCATGGAGGAAGAGGAACAGTTGAGCAGGGGGGACATAGTGCAGGGAAGAGGTGACAGACTTCAGCAAGTCTTTGGGTTGTTTTTTTTCTGTATCTTGGCAAAAAAAAAAAGAGGCCCAACATTTTCCCTTTTCTGGAATTTGTGAGGTTGGTTGTGGTTGTGCAGAACCTTCTGTTTTCTCTTTCTTTTTTTTAATACTCCATTTTCTTTTGTTCCTGTCTTCCTCCATCCCTCTTCACTCTCTCTCCGATATCCTACCAAATTCTATATGTTGCAAAAAGGAAAAATAAATAAAAATACATAAAATTTAAATAAAAAACAGACAACAAAATAAAATAAAATAAAACCTAGACTGTGTTCAAAGTGCTGATTTCTATAGGTGGTTAATTAATGTATGTGATGACCATATGGATTGAAATATGTCTGCTTTATGTACTGACCAGTCAAAAAACAAAAACACACAAAAAAAAACAAAGTTCAGTGCCTGGATGTTTATGAATTATTTGATGACTGTGTAGAGCATGATCATTTTTATACGAGGAGATTTCTAATAAAAGACCATGGTTTTGCACTCAGCGTTTGCTGTCTTTTGGTGACTGTTTGTTCCAGGCTCCAGGAGGTGACTTGATTTTGGCTGACGGGGAAGGTTTTGGGTGGCCAACTGCTCCAGGACAGGACAGGGCTTGTTGCTCTTCCTCTCCGGGCCATCCTGCTGCAAACAGGGTCCTTGGGATGGGATGGGGCAGGGAGAGGAGAGCTCAGCATCACTGCGGCACAGTGCATTTGGGCACATGCTGTAGTCTGTACTGCCCCAGTACTCAGGGGTTGGGGCAGAAAGGGCTGATTCCTCCTTGTTTGCTCTTCCCTGAGGTGCGGGCTGAGGCTGGAGGGATGGAGCAGAGAGGAAGGGATTTTCCAGGGTTATTTTTTTTCGCTGTCAGAGGCAGGGCCAGCTCCACCCTCCCCATCAGGACCAACCTGGGCTAATTAGGGAGTTACCAGCTAACATAAGCAGCTCTGCCCTTCCTGTAAGGAGGGTTCCTCTTCTTGGCTCTAGCTTGTTCTTTGGGATACTGCAGCCTCATGTGCAAGGTATGTGGCTGTTCAAAGAGTTCTTGGTTTTGCCTGTTTTGGGGAGGTTTGGTGTGTTTGCTGTGGGTGTCTCTGTTGTTGTGGTCTGGGAAAGGCTCTTGGAACAGGGGATGGTTGTGCTTGTTTACTGCTGGGTAAGGAGAGGGTGGTCCAAGTTTTTCTGGAGAGCAGATGGGATGTGGGGAAAGGAGGCAGGGGAGGGTGCTGGTGCCTGCCCCAGAGGGGTGGACTGCCCCTAGCTTTTGGGCAGGTTGTTGCTTCAGGTGCCCAGCAAAGCACTTGGACCTGGCAGCAGTGTCCCGACCTTGCAGAGGCAGTGAGAGTGCTGGGATGTCTCCCCGTTCCTCTGCATGTGTTCTTCCTGGCCCAAAGGTGCCCATATATTCCTTTCTTTGAGCATGAGTGAAGTTACCCCTGTGTTTTGCACGTTTCTAGACCTAGCTGTGTATTAATCACAGCTCCATTCTCGCTCTGGTGGGTTGCTCAGGTTGTGTACCCTGGGGAGGGGAGGCCTCCGTGCTGCTCTGAGTACCATGGGGAACTTCAGCCATTGATCAGTGCCAGAAGGGAAATGTGTCTGTTCCCTGCCAGCACAGAGAGGACAGAGCGTGGCTTGAAGGCAGGAGTTAGAAAAAAGAAATATAATGAAAAGCTTGAAACTTTGATAAGATCATACTTGTCAAAAGAGCTTCTCGGGAGAAAAATCCTGCTCTGTTCCCGCCACATCCATCACTGTCAGATTGGATGTGAAATGCTGCTTGGTTCAGAGGGCTCCCAGAAAACTCAAGTTGATGTCTCTGGTGCTGTTTCTAGTTCTGAGATGCTGCTCTGCTGTTTTTACAAGCAGCTTTCTGCCCCAAACTGCCTGATAATGACTGGAAAGGCTGATTCTACCTTAATTACAGCATCCCCCTCCCTTACCTTGCAGTGTGTTGGTGAGGAAGGATGCTCTGAGTCCTCTGGGGACTGCATAGTGCCACTAAGAAGATCTTTTAGGCTCATCTGTCCTCTGATGGTCCAGGGAGTTCTGCAGGGCATGGTGCAGACACCAGAGCTGGATGGGGTGCAGGAAAGAGGAGACCTGCCATAGCAAGATGATATACCTGGGCTGATGCTTTCTACCTAGGCAGGACGCAGAGAGGTGTGCTGATGTAACTGCTCTGCTTCAGCAGCTGAATGAACTATTTTTTTCAGGTGCAAATACTTCTTCAAGGTGTCATTCTGTGCCTCTTGTTCTCAAATGTTTCCGACTTCAAACTGCTTCCCTAGAAACTGCCCTGGAGTGTGTCCAGCCAGCTGCTTGGGCTGACAAAAGGTGTGCAGAAGCAAGAGCTGTGCTAACACTGTTGGCAGCCAGCAATGCACAGCAGCTCCAAAAGCTACTGCTTGGTAGGAGGAACGGTAGGGTCTGGGATTCACTGGCCAGGATGGCACATCCTAGAGGGGTGCCTTTGATGCTTGCTTGGGGAAGAAGTCACTTCGCTAAACTTTGAATGTGGTTTCAAGTAGATTCGTGTTCCTCTCTTGCATCAGGCCCTATTTAAACACAATAGCTACCCTGATTTCTTGATGGATCTGCTGGAGTGTTAAATCAAGAGAGTCCTCATGTGGGTGCTTATTTTGGTGTAAGTGTGCTTTACAGTGATTCAGCCATTCTTTACCGACTTCAGCTTAAATGATATAAAGATGCTCTTAGACAGATATGCAAAATATTTGCACAAATCCAACCTCACTGGTCTTGCAACAGAATTTTAATTGGCCCAATTTTTTTTCAGCTAAAGCCTGCACTTACTGGCACTGTTCCTGTGCACTGCTAAATAGACCTGTATCCCTCCCAGTGCTGGGTGTGTTTCAGCAGCAGATGCAGTGACCTCCGAACATTGCTGGTTAATTTTATATGGCATTTCATGATACAATGCTGTTTAATTCTAGACACTTATTTGATTATAAAAGCTAATTAAAAGGGAGCAGTCAATAAGCAATTGAGATGCATGTAGAGTGACATGGATCTAGGCAGGCTCTGGTGCTGATAGCTGCAGAGAGGTGATAGCTGCTACTGGGGCAGCTTTGAGAGCCAGCTGGTGTCTGTGAGGATCAGGTTTCTGCTTTGCTTAATATTTTTGAGGGCAATTCTACTGCCTGTGGCTGAGCAGAAGAGCAGAGTAGATGCTGTGCAGTCTGCTGAGGAAATTCCTAGGCTTTTGTACTCTGTGTGTGTGTGTTTGTTTTTTGTTTTTGGTGTTTTTTTTTAAATAAGGTGCCTGTCCTGAAATCAGTGCTGTTGTTTTTCCTCCTTGCCTCCCATACAGCTTAAAAGCACTTGTCTGATTTCCCTTAATTTCTGGGAAGAGTTGTTGAATTTAAATAACAATAATTGCTGGAGCTCCCTGAGTGGTTGACCTTCGTGTTTTTAACTTTTTTTTTTGTGAATCTGAGAAGTGGGGGGGCAGAAACCCGGGCTGGTGCTGTCTCTCTCCATTACCTGCTTGCATCTCGCCCCTCCTCAAACTTTCTGTTGGCCTTAGCTGCTGTTCCCAATCCCCAGTTCCTCTCTGAGCTCCCTTGTCCAGGGACAAGCAGCTTTCGGGGTCCTGCTGCCCTTTCCCAGCTTGGCTGGGGACTGGAGCAGGGGGCTGTGTGCGGGCTCATCTCCCCGGCCTTGTGTGAAGCAGCAGCAGTGTGGAGCCTGTCATTAACTCTCTTCTGTGAGAGGCAAATTACAGACTTCAGCAACGCAATTAGGTCAGCTTGATAGGAAATGGAAAAGCAAAATGATTTCTCTGTGAATTTCTTTGTCTGCCCGCCACTTTGTCCCTTGTTCCTCCATGACATTGATTCGGGAAAAATCGCTCCCCCACCACCCAGGTCTGGAGACCTCCTGTTGAAGCCACGGCAAAGCTCCTTAGTAAACAAATCTGGAGGAAGGGGATGGAAAGCCCAGGGCTGGAGTAGAAAATGGCTTGTTTCTTGCTCCAAGACAGGTCTCCATCCAGCTCTTCTCCTACAGGGAGTGCCAGAGTCCTGTTTTGGCCCCAGGAGAGCTGAGTGCTGCTCAGAGCAAGGTGTGACTTGCATTTAGAGCAGAAGGCAGCAAAGCCTGTGACAGATGTTGTGGTTCATTACCCAGTGGGGGACCAGCTCTGCAGTGAGCAAGTTGAACTAATTTCTGTGCTAGGAAGCATTTCTCCCAACGAGACCCACTGCCAGCTGAAACCTTTGGCCTGGAGCATCAGGACTTGAACTTAATTTTCCTGTGCTGTGGGAAGCCAGCAAGAAGGGTGGAGAGCTGCGATGAGCACATCAGTGCTGCTGAGAAGACTGGTGATACCTCCGAGTGGTCTCAGAGGGGCAGTGGCTGCCCCAGAGGGAGGTGGAAACACCCCAGCCCTGCAGCTGGGGAAGGACCAGTGGCAGAATGGAATTGGACATGCCGACACACCGCTTCACTGGTTTCCCCTCAGTGAAGCGGTACTTGCAGCTGAGGCCTGCAGCCATGGACGGAGGGGTGTGTGGTGTGTATGCAAGGGTCTCTCCCCAGCGCCAACTCTTGTATGGACGAGCGAGTCAATGGCAGATTGTGTTGAAATCTCACTTCATCGGCAAAAGCTGCAATTAGCATTTAATGAAGCTTCTTGCTTTTATTTTTAGGTAACCTCTGATTCCCTGACTGTGTAATTTAGTCCTCCATTGCTTGGAGATAATTAAAGTATGTCACTATAATTTTCTTTTTTTAAAAGCCTGTAATTATGTTTTTATTGAGAATAAAAAAGCAGGGGGAGGAGAGAATGAAAACAATGTTAGGGGAGGAGAAGGATTTGGATGGGCAAGGGGAATTTCTTCCAGCTTGAAGGCTTAGGAGATCTTTCCAGGATGCTGGGTGGACTGGGGATAGAGGAAGGGCTCCTTCTGTATTAGCGTGGGTAATAGCAAGGTGCAGTGTTTCAAGTGGAGGTGTGAGAGCTTCAGGTGTCCACAAGTCCTGATTGTGCCTGCATGTAGTTTCGCTGCAGCGTAACCATGGTGTGTGCGTGGGCTGCGTGAAGTACCAACGCTGCTTCCTCTGCTGCCTTGTTTGTGGTCTTTGGCATCGGTCTCCTTGCAGCACCCTGGGAGAGGGGGGCAGCAGCCCTGCTTTGTCTGCACCCCAGCCTTCAGGCTTGGGGGCAGCCCAGGATGAGCTTAGCCTGGAGCAGAACAGCTGAGGTTTCATCCCTGCAGCCTCCCACTCCCAAGACCATCCTGCCAACCCTAGCAAACATCTGCATTCTCTCTGGGTCTTCGTGCTTCAATTGCAGGCATCTGGTCTCTGTGACAAAACATGCTTTGCTGATGCAGGGCTACGTAGCTCACACTATATGTTCTCCCTGCACAATAACAAATTAATGGGGAGGAATTAAGTGTATCTTCCCAGGCCTGGCAGGACTGCATAGCCTTTGGGGGATGCTCCTTGCAGCTTGGGCTGTACTTGCATCTGTAATTGTTGCTGTTGGATGTCAAACAACCTACGTCCCTCCAAATCCCCCCAGCACTGTCTAACACTGGATGTGCCAGCAAGAGTGTCCTGCCTTGCTCCAGCCTGTGTAATGCTGTGCGTGGCCCTGGGCCAAGTGCTGCTGCTAGGCAGCCCAGTGGAGCTGCTGCCCTGCAAACTGGTCTGAAATGAGAGTGTGGCCATCACAGGAGGAACTTCTCAGCTACAATTCACAGCCTGGAAATTGGCTGTTTGAGGGAAGTTGAATAACGAATATATTCAAGATAATTGATTGGCCTGTGGCCAGCTCACAGCCAGAGAGAGCTGAAATGAGTTGGATTGTTGGCTTTTTCTTCAAGTTATTCTCGCTCAAATTTTTGAGCGCTAAGAGGTTACATTTAGTTTAGAATATATTTAATTCATTAAAACGTTGATCTTCTCTGCTGCAGAGTTCAGATCTGATCCCAGGCTTTATTCCTTATCTAAATGCAAAAGTTTCTTGCCAGAAATACAAAGCAGAAAAAAAAATCTCAGTGCTTAGGAAAAGTGACATGATGAAGGGAGCATGGACTGGACTGCATTCCAGTGCTCGGAACCCACTGCGACTTAAGCTGACATCCTCACTCACTGGCATGTGCCTGGTTTTCTTCTTGCCCATACTGGGATGCAGACTTCAAGGGCTCTCGCCCCGTCCCACAGTGTTCAACGTGTCCTAGTGCTGCAAGCAGCATCCCCGGGTCCCTGCAGCCAGGTCCTAATGCAGGGTGTTTATACACTGGGATGTTGTGAAATTTGATGCAATCCCCTGCAAAACTTCTCTCTGGAGCTGTGTGCTCCTTATGGATAATGGGGTGACTCATGAAAGTCTCTTTGATAGAGCAGTATCAGGTCAGGGATTTATGTTCAAGTCTGTCCTCAGGCTGTGCATCCACCCCCAAGATACCTGCTCTCCAGGTGTCTGTATTGAATGGCACTGTGTGTAGGACCGGTCCCCTGCTATGCTGACAGCACGTTCATGTTCCTCCTTGCTGTGTAGAAATCCCCCCTCCTGAGCTGGGTGTCACACCACCTTCCTTGCAGAGTCTTTGTTATCTGCTGGGGATAACAAAGGGAAGGAACAGCACTTAAAACCCAATAAAACCCACACACCATCATCAGCTTTTGTACTGGTTGCTATGGGAACCCCATACATACACCGGAAATGCTGGAGTATGCAAATGAGCTTCTTAATTAGTTCTCCTCAGTCTTTCATGCTCCTGGTGCAGCAATTTGATCATTAGATGAACATGCCACTTAATTATCAGCAGCTTAACCAAACACAAGCTGGGGCGACCTTTAGGGAAGGCAGGGTGTCTTGGGAGCTGGCTGGCGGCAGAGGGAAGACAGAGGCCAGCGGCTGCACAGAGCTGGGAGTCTTCTCCAGCAGCTTTTGTACTGGCAGGAGCTGCCGGTATGGTTTCTGTTGCCTTTGGAGAGGAGCAGCAAGCGAGGGTGGGTCTGTGTCTCCAGACTGCCCCAGCCTTCCTGGAGAGGGCTGTTCGGTTGCTGGGGGCTCAGAAGCATCGTCACACGTGCAGCAGGCTGAGATTGTATGCTTAGCTTGAGCAGAAGGACTGAGCTCCTTGTCTTGCTGTGGGGCAGTGGTGGAGTGGAGGGCTGGCTGCAAGACCAAATCCCTGAGCCCCTCTGAGCTGTGGACAGGCTGTAGTGCTACCCTGGCTCCACTGACCTCAGGGACTGGGCTTGGACCTGTTGCCTCCAGGTCTCCAGTCCAGCATGCTGGTTTTGGAGAGCCAGATGCCAGCCTGGTGCATGTGTGAGCTCTTGCTGTAAATGCTATGAGTTTTTCACCAAACAAGCTTCATTAATCGTCTAATAACCGGATTAATTAAGGACAGTGAGAGTAAACAGCAAGAATGTAATTTGCCTCTGATTGCCATGTAATTGCAGGAGTATGGTCCTATTTGCATATGCGGAAAGTGTTGTTGACAGAGGCACTGGGACTAAGAATAGCAATTTATGGAGGGCAAATGTGCCCTTGGGGTGTCCAGACCCCTTCAGCCATACTCTTTGCTGCCTTTGGTGCTGCCTGTGTGTGTTTTTTGTCTGTGGTTCTCTGACTTCTTCCCAATTAGCCAACTCTCCTACTATTTGTGGAGCTTTCTAAGCTAATTGCTTAGGCAAACATTGATGCCCCAAATAGACTGGTGGATCAGCTTGGGAACACTCTCCTGTGTTCTGCAAGACAGCAGAAATAGCTGAGAAGAAATCTCTCTCTCTCAGGACTGTCCTGCTAAGGGTTAGGACAGCTAGTTCTCCCTTTGAACCTGCTTACAGAGGACCTGGGGATTTTGGTTGTGCTTGGAAGAACTTGCCCTTGCGAGCCCCAAGAGGTGAACTGGGATTATACAGAGAGGAAAGCAGATGCTGTACGGCTTGGAGGCAGAGCCACTGACTGAATACCAGAGCCTGAGTCCCACACTATCTTTTGTCTCTCATGTCCTACACCCCTTGTCAGCTGGTCTTTTTTTTCCAGCACTTGTCTCTTCCCCTGCAAATGCAGACATCTGGATGGTGACTAATCTTTCAACTCTGCCTCCTACTAGCCCTGGGTGAGCTTTCTTCTTGCATTTGACCTTGTCAACACTACATCTAGGCTGCTTGTGGAATGGGAGTGTGTGGTGGTCTGCAAAGATGACTGTGCGCTCCCTCCATGCATAGATGCATGTGCCCAAAGGAGAGAATTTGGAGGACTAATTCCATATTGGAGAGCCCTAGGGTCATATTTTTCTCTCTCCCTGACAGGCACAGCTTGGTGGATACCTACAATATGGAGTGACTTGACCTTTCAGGAACAGACCAGCACATCTATGGCAGGCATGATTTCTAAGTGCATCCATTTTCTTTTTTCCTCATGATGGTGATGAGGTCCATATGCTCCAGCTATTTCAGCCTGTTCTTCATGTGTAGATGGACTTGGATTCAATTGCTGTGCATTGTTTGCTTGAGAAAAGTACCTGCTGCTCGCTTGTGTGTCTTCACCCTTAAGCAGGATAAGAAGTGGCAAATATGATCCTTTGAGCATTTATTTTAGAAGAGAGCTTGCTGGCAAAATGGATGGGGAGCTGGTTTGCCAGCAGAATGCTGGTGACAAATACCTGTAAAGGAAAATGGGGACTTGGGACCCCTGCCGCCTGTCTGTGGGCATCTATCCCATCAACTGTTTGTTTCCTTGCAGTGTCTGAAGGTTTTGGACCAATTTCCCATGGCTTTAAGTGCCATACCTGTCCCAAACAGCTGCCAAACTCCATTCATCACAGACAGTGTGTTGTTTTCCTCTTCTGGAAACTTGAAATGTTTAGAAAGAAATCAACTTTTCCCTTGAAATTCAGTGGGGAGAGGGGTGGAAGGAAGGTAGACTTGTGTTTATTTTGCACTGCCTTTCTGTAAGCTGCTATAAACAACCTGTCATCATATCTCCAGTGAAGCAGTTGAGCAGGCTCCCCAGGTGTCTGTGTTTGGTTCCTTGCCATGCAAGGTCTTGTTAGAGGTGGTATTTGTTTCTGGTTAGCCACGGATTCCCTTTGAGCTTGGAGAGCAAGACAGGGAAATAGCAACAGTTATGATGAGGGCTTTATTTTGAACTTCCAAAATCTCTATTTCCTGCAGCGAACAACATCCTAGAGCAGCTGGAGGCTGCACCCCACCAATGTTTCACAGTGAAATTTTCAAAATGATAAACAAGGGAGCCAATCAGCCCCTCCTGAATATCGAGGGGATGTGGGCGGTGATGCCTGCTGTGCCTTTGAGACCTCTTCCATTGTCAGTATGCTTTCTTCAGGAAATGAGGCCAAGGTGAGGGCTTTGCCACTGCTGTTGTCTGCTTTAAGCTGTTTCTGAACGCCTTCAGACTTTCCCTACAACAACCTGGACTTTCTTCTGGAGCTGCAGTATCTCTCTCTACAGTAAGCTGGTGCTTCTCAGTTTTGAGACCAAGCTTTTGCTCCCTCTGCATGTTGGCTCCTGAAAATCAAGTATTTGGTTGGTCTTGAAACTTGTGAACATGAGTCAGTCATTAAGGCTTAACATTGTTTTCACAGATGTCTCTCTCCCCCATCACCATCCCTCCTTTCCTTGTGCATTAGAGTAGGTGTGAGGGATCTGCAAGAACTTGACCTTGAATAAATGTTGGTGAACCCAAAAGGATGGGTGTGTAGAACTATTACCATGCTCTGGCTTGAGTGATCTTTGGTTTTGAAGATACTGAAATTCTGGTTTGATTCTCATGTGACCTTGGCATTGGCAATTTGTCTTTCCCTGATCTCACTCTTTGAAATGTCTCTCTTTCTAAGTGGGCTCTGTATTCTGGTCCTGTTTTTCAAGGCTGGTGGGGAAGCTGCCTCTGGTCTGATTGTCAGTGCTGCTGCTTTTCTATTATTTTTCAGATGCCTTGTGGTTTTGGGGGAAAATAAAATTCCAAACTCTGCTTTGTGATTTTTCTGTTCTCTGTAATTAGATGTAGTAGTGATCAAAATATGTTGCATTGCACTGCAAGCTTCTTCAGGCAGATGTTTCATCACCGGAGGAGAGATGACTTCATCCTTTACATTTGGGGAAAATTAAAAGAGAGGAAAAAAAGAAAAAGGCAAAGGAGAATGTTGGATTTCCTGTTGTGTGAATACATCTCAGTAAGCTCCAGGGGAGGAATGTGTGAAAGAAGAACCAAGGCCAGGAGAGAGAGTGAGGGCAGATTTTTTTTTTTTCTTTTTTTTAACCTGCTGGCATTCAGATCTTGAGAAATGCACCCCTTGCTACTTATTTTGCTGCAAAAACTGCGGACAGTGGCTGTGACCCACCTTGCTGCTTCTCTGCAGCCTCCCTTGGAGAAGGGTTTTTAGCATGAGGCAGGCTATTAGCTCTGCATTTTGATTTTCTGGCGTGCACAAAGCCCCTCAGCTGCTGCCACACCTCAACAGCTCTTATATACGAACTTTCAGAGCAGCTGGAGAGGTTGCAAAGGTGGCATAAAGTCCACTTTCTGTCCTTTGGCATATGGAACTCTGGTGCATGGTGATTTGTATTGATGGTGAGAATGGATTAATTCCCCAAATATGACTAGTAGAAGAATGCAGGGCAGAGAAAAAGATGTGAAAAGGCCAGTAAATGGCCCATTGTTTGGGGATGCCAGCACCAAATACCACCAGCTTTGGAGCAGAGACTTGGGTTTGGCTGGGGAGAGGGTGAGCGTGCAGGGAAAAAATGTCTCCCGTGCTGGGAACACCAAGCATAATTCCTCAAGCTCAGCTCAATAAGAGAGCCATCAAAAGTAAAAATGACAGCAATTCTGCAGTCAATATAATGTGGCTGCAGGTTAAATAAATAATGTTTGAATGATAATAATTGCAAAATGATACTATTTCATCCGCCACAAACATGTGGTTAAGCTCTCATTAGCTGAGACTACGAGCTTTGCAGGAAGCACAGACTCTTTGAAAGCAGATCTCTTTGGATTATGCTGCTATAGAAATTCCTGGACTGCTTTTGTAAGTGTTTAATAATGTCTGTGAGTAAGTTTGCTCATGGGATTGAGAGGACAATAGGAAAGGCTGGCTCCCCAAAGTGAAGCTGGATTTTTATTTATTTATTTGAGGTCTGCTTTTTTAGGTTCTTGGGGCTTCTGGAAAACTGAGTTTATAATTAATGTACTATATTATAGTCCTTGAAGTCTGTAGAAGAATGTATGGGTATATATTTTTAAGTGTTTTTTACATATAGAGTTGTTATACTTATGTGTATACAGGAAAACCCAGCCACATCTAGCGTAGTTTTGTCTGAACTTCAAGTTTTAGCAAAAAGCTGCTCTGTCCTATCCCACCGCCTTCCTCCATTGCCAGCTCTTGGTCCCTGTTGTGGTTTAACCCCACTCAGCAACCAAGCACCACACAGCTGCTCGCTCACCCTCCCTCCACCCCGGTGGGATGGGGGAGAGAACCAGGAAAAAAACCTCTAAAACCCGTGGGTTGAGATAAAGGCAGTTTAATGGGATAGTAGAGAAAGAAAAAAATAATAATACTAATGATAAAAGAATACACAAAACAAGTGATGCACAATGCAATTGCTCTCCACCTGCCGACCGATGCCCAGCCAGGCCCCGAGCAGTGATTGCTGTCCCCCCAGCCAACTCCCCCAGTTTCTATACTGAGCGTGACCTCAGGTGGTATGGAATAGCCCTGTGGCCAGTTGGGGTCAGCTGTCCTGGCTGTGCCCCCTCCCAGCTTCTTGTGCACCTGGCAGCATGGGAAGCTAGAAAGTCCTTGACTGGTGTAAACACTACTGAGCAACAACTAAAACATCAGTGTGTTATCAGCATTGTTCTCATACTAAGTCCAAAACACAGCACTATAGCAGCTACTACGAAGAAAATGAACTCTGAATTAAGCTGAAACGAGGACAGTCCCTGTGAAGCCATCCTGGAGCAATACTGTTTGTGCCCCCTGGGGACCTCAAACTGGGGAAACTGGTGTGCTCAGCACCTTGCCAGACAGGGCTGATTTCAGACTTGGTTGCAATATTGATCCTCACTTAACATAGTAATGAGAATCTGCTTCCCTAATCAGCGAGGGAAAAATCTTATTTTCCAGCCGCTAGACGGAAATGAGCTTTGTTGTATTGTGTTGGGTGTGGGGTCGTACAGAGGTGGGTGATGCTGGCTTGGCTTCGCTTTGGTCTTCTCGTTGTGGACAGGAGCCTGTTGTGATCGCTTCAGTCGCGTGTCCTTTTCGTCTGGCCTTCTCTTGTATATCCTGATGTCTGGGGAGAGCCTCTCTCTTGCTCACCCTGAAGGGCAGCTTGGGTTTTTAGGATGAACCCCATCATTCCTATTGCTGTCTCTGAACTCCCCGGGGCAGGTGATGGCTTTCCAAACCTGTTGTGTTGCAGAGACATGGGGCAGTGTCCATGCCAGCTCCTCAAAGCCCAGCCTTGCACTTCATCTTCCTCATCCAGTGAATTACTGAGGGAGGAGAAAAGCCTTATTTCCCCTCCATTTGTGGTTTGGGCCTCCTGAAATGTGTGTGAGCAGCCTCTTCTCCCTACTGCGGCTCTCCCTGGGCCGGGTGCCTCGCCGGACCGTCTGGCTGACAGCAAATTGTTTTTTGATGGCTGACTCGGTATAACTGAACTCAATTTGCCTTTCAAAAGCAGCTAATAGTCGCATTAAAAAATCCATTTTCACTTGTGATTGAATTTGACGGCGGCTCAATCAATAAGCGAATGGAGTGTTTCACACGCTGTACTGAGCGGGTGTTACCACGGTAACAGTGTAAGTGAGCACGGCCGGGTGAATCCCCCCTTGAACGGGTGTCACTGGGCTCTGTCCCCCAGCCCTGTCGCCCTGCAAGGGGCTGCCCCCACAGGCGCCATGGTGGGAAGGGAGGCCCTCCTGGTCCTTGCAGCAGTGATGCCAGCCACAACTTTCTTCATTTTCCCCTTCTTTGCCACTGTGGAGATCGATGTTGGTAGCTGGACGTGGCCAGTCTGACAGGGACTGGCTGTGGTGCCATGGCCAGGTCTTGTAAGGAGAGGCAGTCATTTTGTGCTGGTGCTGGCACTGAGGGAATGGTGGCCTGGCATGGCCCTCAGGGTGAGGACCTGCCCGTTTCTGTGCCTTTCCTTCCCAAATCTCTCTGATCTGGGGAAGAAGACAGGAGGAGAGCAGCCTGAGTGGCTCTGGGGCAGCAGACACAGGCAGCAGGGCTGGGAATGGAGCTGGCAGTGAGCTGTCCTGAGGGGACGTTTTTTTGGGGGAGGGGGTTGGGGATGGATAATGAATTGAGGAAATGGATTTTTTTTTTTCTTTTAATAGGGTTCATCCGCATTTGATGAAAAATGAACATGGCACTCTGCTTCATGACAATCAGAGTGTTTCCTTTCAGTTATTGTTTGCATTCCTCCTATTGTAGTATAAAATGAAATGGTTCAGTCAGGAATTTTGCAATTGTGATTTCCCCA